>JAMQGT020008340.1:0-23670 GCA_024447675.2 Pterophyllum scalare
AGTGTCATTTCTGCAGATTCTCTTGTCATTCGGCTTGATGGCACACGTAGACAAAGTGACTAATGGTTGTCCCACTCATAAACCAGTTCATGGTGGGTCTAATTAAATGGGTTAAAGCCTGTTAACGCAGAACAGCATTGAGGAGGCACATTAGATTGGCATGGAGCAGAAGTGATTTTCACTTGTGGGACTGACCTTAAGAGTTACTGATTTTCTTGGTACTTTTTCAGTTTCTAAGGAGTTTCTTGGCGTGTTGTTGACCTTGGATTCTGTAAGCTAGTCCAAGAATTCTTCAAGGACTTCCCTGTCTTATGGTTGTTCAATCAATATCATATCTGTTCAAAATCCTTTTAAAATAATCAATCTGAGGATTATCTGTGCAACACTATCATGAAGTACATTGACGAGAGAACTAAAATTCACAACTGACTGTGTTAGTTTTCACAGTTTATTATACTAATCATGGTGATACATAGTATCTATGTACATTTCTTAAGTAACATTAGTACAAATTTGAGTACTTTAATACTTGTGTATTTCCTCTTCAGGTTTTGTCATACTTTTACTCAGCTCAGAGAGAACTGAAGAGAGCTCCTACCTGAACAGCAAAATACTACTTACATAATGTGTCAATACAAATTCAATAAGTAAAAACATACATGTATTGCTCTATTGAATTTGTACTAATACATTACTATATAAGTAATACCAAAAGTACTATAGTGGCTCCATAGTGTAGTGGTTAACACATTCGCCTTCCATACATTTGTCCAACTTCTCCTGCAAGAGGAGACACAAATCCCTGCGAGGGTTGCGTCAGGAAGGACATCTGGCATAAAAATCTGCCAAATCAAATATGCAGATCCATCTGCTGTGGTGATACCTTGTGTGAATAAGAGAGGAGCTGAAAGAAGCTTTAATACCATAAATAGTATAACTGACACATGGTGCACTTTTGCTGAATTATGAGTGCTTTTATTTTAAAATTATTTATACACTTAAAACTGTGGCATCTATTATCATTTTTTTTAAAAACTCAGAGCATAATTCTGAAGTAGAGATATGACCAGAACCACTTCGTTGCGATAACTCGCAATATTAAAATTCTGAAATTGCAACTGTGACATAGACAGCACATGTACTAACGACGGCGGCATTCACCTACAAGACTTCTAGTCTATCCCTACATACTGAAGAGAAAGGGCCTGCAAGAGCAGGAAAAAACTACATGTGGAAGATGGCAACCAGTACAGCTGGCATGATGGCTCCAGCCTGACTCATTGGTAAGAAAGGAAGTGAGTAAGTCTAGTGTGGAAATACTTTGTGATGTTATCCTGAAATATGCATTGCCATTTTGTTTCAAACAGCTGGCAATACTGTTGTGAAATCACCTAAAATGTTTGCAATGGCTCACATTATATAAATGCTTAAGAAAATGCTATAACATTACTACTACTTGGCAGCCTTCCTATATCTGTCCTGTTAATGGAATATAATGTTAATATTTTAAATAAATTGTCTGCCACCACCAAGTCAGTGATTTAAAATGACTTTTTAACACAGGGGTGTATGTTTAAATAAAAGAGATAAAGTTTTTTACGGTGGTATTGAATTGGGTGAATCATGTACTTTTACCCACTAGTAGTACCCACTGCTAAATTTTTGTACCATGATATCCCTATTCTGGAGTGACTGGAGAAAAAAAAGAAAAAGAACTTCTGCAACTGATCTTGGTTCCGTTTTTCACGGTTTAGCAAATCTTGCCCGTGACCAGTCACAGGTCTTTTCAGACAAAAAGAATTTCAATTGGCTGTTTTAGAAAGGGAGAAAGGCGGGCAGTGAGTCAAAACAGGAACATGCTGCGGGAAAAAATGCTGTTCCAGCATTGGCAACAACTGTCTACAGAGCAACTCAACCAAAACAGAAACAGAAAGGGAGACTTATCACAAAGAGTCCTAACGGTAGCCTGACATCAAAAGCAATAAAATGTGCTGATATGGGAAATTGATTTCAGAGGTGGGGTGAACTTTTTGACTGTTTTGGTGTCAAATTGGATTCTCAGCTTGCTGTTCTTCTCCTGGACGAGTAAGCTGATGGCTATATTTTCCATGGCAAAATGAAGGCAACATTTAGCTTCTTAATAACCAGGAACACAACAACCTCCAGGGCTAGGTCACTGCTAGCTGCCTCTTGTGAGTCTATTATTCAACCTTAGAGACAGGTTAGAGGAGAGCCTCGGGAGGGCAGCCGAATTTTAATTTTTTCCTTCTCATTTTCCAAATTTCTGCCTACTGTTCCCTAAGGTTATATTATTTTTACTCAAGAGCTTATACTTTTGAGAATAAGTCCTGCAACGGGGTATTATGTAAACCAAGTCGTATCACAGTGCAGTGTGTGATGTGAGTTCTTCTACCACCGCTGTCTAATCCAGACCGTGTTCAAGTTCATCTTTATCAGCTTGAAATTGTCGCAGTGACACTTCTGTCTCTGTCTTCAGTAGCTGCTGCTTTGAGTCTCTCGTGTTGTTTTCTATCACCCACTGAGCTTAGCGCTTTGCACTGACACACATGTCCCTTCAACTTCAAGACTGTGATGTCTGACAGGAATTTTCATGATGCACAGTAGCTGGAATGTGCCGTTCCCCCGTCAAGATTTTTAACGATCCGTAGTGTCCTTGCTTGAGAATCAGACCGAGAATCTCTTGTCATTTAACTGGTTCATTTATGCAGGGTGATGCAGTACTATTTCTATTCTTCAGCCTGTAGGTGTGGATCATTTCAGCTCTCAATTGCTACTCTAATGATGACGGATTCCTGCTCGCAAAGTGTAAGAGGGTCTGTTTTCGTTATCTTAGGCTATTTGGGATCGCTTCTTTCACCAAATCTTTCATTTACGCAGATCTACAGGCCCCAGTCCCAAATTTAAACCTTGTCGTGTTACAATTCTTCAATATCAATCACATTTAACACAATATGAACTACAAACTACAGAATTTACACAAAGGACAAATGAATCTGATTCCATCTACGTAAAATATACAAGAGGTGCCCAAAAAGGTAATCACTGTTAAAAAGTCATTACACATCTCAGGTAATTTTAGGAAATAAACAGATAAATAGAACAGTACAGTTTAGTTCAGTAGGTCAATTTAATTGAGTGATGATGAGGTAACCCAGGAGTCCACGCAGTGAAGCGTACTGGTCAACAGCTTATGAGAAACACTTCTCTAAATGATTCTGATCCCATTATATTCAGCTCACAGGAGGCCGGGAGTCACAGCAGGTTACTTAATTTGATCTCATACTGTAATGAGGATAAACATCTTTCTAATAGGTGCAGCCAAGTACTACTGGACCTGGTAGGAAACTCTGAAGGGCTCCCAGCAACAGCCCTATTACCGTATACTGTATGTCCAACAAAATGGGCTTGATGCAATTCCCCATCTCTCAGATCCTTCATTTAGAGCTGGAACATATACAAGACTGTAAAGCATGATGGAAAATTGGTTTTGCTAAATGTGTGCTCATCCCCTGTTGGCTGCTGTTACGGTCATTATCACTTAACAGTAGATAGTGGAGGAGTTCTAGATGCAACAGCTACTATAATTCTCAGTCATTTAACACAGGCTTGAGTGGTATGAGCTCAGATAACGCTGAATGCTGTCCTGCTGAGACACTACTGGTTAATAAGAGTCATGCTAAAGGAGTCTCTTCCTTTCCTCTCCTTGTGCTTATTTGCTAGAAATCGATTTGTGTCTCTCCTGCTGCCAATGTGTCTGACAGTTGTCTTTTTGCATTCACACTGCAAGCAATCACACTGACTCAACTGACTGAACTTACTACTAAACTATTCCAGGCCAGATAGGAGGTCTCTAGTCTAGTATTGGCATAGGAGAACAAAAAACCTCACAGATGTTCTCTGCTGCAGGTGTTGTTTAAAGGTAACCCAATTCTAAGATTAGAAACTGGAAACAGAAGTTGAAAAATAACTTTTTTTTTTGTTGCTTCATCTAGAAAGGATTTGTTGCAATCAGTTAACAAGTGCAAATAAGTTTTGTAAGAAATACCTCTTTAGCCCTGCAAACCTAAAGGGGTTACATGTCAACCTGTTAGACACAGCTTCAGTTTAGAATGATTTTTCTTCTCACGGCAGCAGTAGGTGAGGGTTTTCCATTGTGCTGTGAAATATCTAAGCATGCCCTGCAGGGCTCTCTAAGGGCTCCATAAATACAGCATGTCATAAAGCATGCACTACAAGGTATAATCATTATATCGCATGCAGTGATTTCAGCAGCAAGCTAACATTGCTTGCTAATTACCCCATCACCAGACAATGTCAGCAGAAAACAGCCAGGCATGTTAAAGCCGGATAATGTGACATTATCGGAAGAAATGAGAAAGCAACTTTATTTTTAAGTTTGAGTTTACAGCGCGCTTCACTTGTCAAAATGTGCCAATTAGAGTATTCATTCAAACTACTGTATATTGATCCTTCTTAGCACTTTCCTTAGGGTAGCATCATGTGAAGGCAAAAGGCAAACTAGATAAAAAGCATTGCTAAAATTTCTGCTGGCAAGATCTATCCACCAAACCAAGACCAAGAGAGCAGCAGCTTTGATGTGGGTACACATTTAGGCACAAGAAGCCCTTTCTACAGATGGTGAAGGACAGATAACATTCATGTCTGAAACATTACTTAAAAATCAATAAAGGTAAATGATAAGTGTTATGTGTTTTAACAAGATTGTGGCTTGTAGCTTAAAAATATGTGCATTTTGCACCCAAAGAAGACCATTCTCTTTCAGTCAGTTTTCTGTGCTGCTACTTTTTTTTATTATTATTAAACTGTCCTTTCTGTAGATGGAGTTGAGTGGGACATGACCAGGTACAAATAGTTTTCAGTATGATGAGTCAATAGCTGCCCACCCAGCAGCTACTTTAACTGTTCAGTGTCAGTCCTCTGGAGATGGAGATTATGACAAAATTATACTTAACAATGCAGCTGCACAGAGGCAATGGCATCATTGTAACGTTGCTTCTTGTTCTCTTGCGGTATCTAATAAACAATAAGTAAATGACTACATTTGCAATACCTCATCAAAAGCCAAGATAGGCAAAGTTCTTATGTGAGTAACCCAGGTGTGTAATTACCTCATCAGGTTCATAAAGAAAGACTGCAGGAGGTGCCTGTTGGAGTCTCCAACTTCACCTCATTTGCAGACATTAAGATCTCGATATCAAAGCTAGAATCAGTCTTCCCGCTGTGTTTTTTTCAGGGAAGTGTAAAGGGGTTCAATTATTCTGAGATCTGTATTCAAGCAATAAAAACATAAAAAGAGTTTTATCTCATGTCTATAGAGCTGCATCATTTCAGGATGTGGCAGTGCATTCTTTGTGCAAGTGTAAATTACAGCTTTTTCTAATGAGTATTCCAATTATCAATATTATAATTGGTAGTTATGATGCTGGTTATGATGCTTGACATGCTCTATAATCAGTTGCAATACACAACAATTTTATCTTACAGTAGTTTTTAAATTAAGGTACTCACCAGCATCAAATGTTAATTTAATTTAATTAAGGAGGAAAAGTCAGAGTGCATGTGTGTTTTTAAAATAGACAGGTGTGCACCAACTGTATAAGCATGAAGGATCCTGGATACATGTTCCATCTATTCAGAGTCAGTGTTACACAACGAGCTGGGAGATGTCGATGCACCTCCATGTTGAACAGAGTAAATCAATCATCTCTCTTTGGTGTGTGCTTTCAGTAATTTTCTATACACCAGAAAACCAGAGCGGCTAATTGTTATTTTCACAAATAGAAGCCTGGAACGCAATGCTGCTTCACAGCAATGGTTAAATATTCAAAAATCCTTTAAATTTTTGAGCAATGCACTGCTCTGCTCACACTGCCACCTCTTGTCACATACATAACATTTTTCACACAACAGTCATTCCGCATAATGAGGATAATCCCTTAAATCAGGCTCTTATTGTCAGTATTGAGCTGATCCCATTTGATTTCCTTACCACGCTGATCTACCATCAGCATGTTCTGCTGATAAAAATCAAAGCCACAAAGAGGTAGGATTATGAATAATGGCAGAGAAAGAAATCTAATCATATTATACATGGTCTTTAAGCTCTGAACTTCAATGTCACAATTTACTCTGATAGACTGGCGTGCACAAAGCTCTTTAATCAAAATATTTTTAATGCTAAAATATAATTATTGTTGTTATCCATGAATTTTCAAGTTTACTGTTTTTACAAAAACAGAGAAAAATAAAAAGTACAAAAAGGTAGAAAACACAAATGTTTTAGAAATCTGTCAAAAACATCTTTAAAACTTAAAATGGGAAAATTTCACGTTTTTATACCCAAATTTGAGTCGGCACACTGGACCTTTCTGAGAAGTCAGAAATTAATCAAGCATAAAATTCAATCATTTAAAAAAAAATGTTCTGTTCAGAAATGCAAGTAATTAACTGTAATTTAGCATCCTAATCAAAAAGTAATAATGCACTTTATTAAACTTAGCACAAAATTAAGGAAATTTATGTTCAGTTGATTATTTGGTTTATCAGGTACCTGACTGCCACCTGATCAGCAGCACCTGTGAGCTTAGACCCTGCTGCAGTGGTCAGTAGGTGTCTGCTCCAAGCATGCCTACAGCTTTGCTGCTCAACCCACAAACTGCATTGTGGCACCATTTAAGAGGAAATAAACAGGCTTTCCAACAGTGTGAGATTTATTACTGAGATGTATTGTTACATTGTTTAGTAAAGTACATTATTTTTGATTGATTTGGCAAATTACAGTTACTTGCATTTCTGAACAAAATTTTTTTTTTTCCATAGTTGAACGTTTTGCTTGATTCAATCCTGACTTCTCAGAAAAGTCCAGCATGCCGGCTCAAATTTGAAAGGTGAATTTAGCCATTTTAAGTTTTAAATATGTTTCTGACAGATTTCTAAAATATTTGTGTTTTCTTGTTTTTTTATGACAGGTGGTCTAATAAATTTGTTAAGCACTGTAGATGTTTTTCTCACTGAGCTTTTTGGCAGCTTGCACAATGTGTGATTGTATCCAGTTGTAAAAAACTTCATGTTATTCAAAGTTCTACTTTACTCCGTTTGCTTGGTGCAACGTTATAAGAAGATTAGTTTTGATTTCAGGAGGGTGCTTTTTTTTTTTAACTTGGTTCTATGGTTGCATTTGTTTCTGGTTCTGCAGTTGTGTTTAATATTGTATTTTCATCTCTGCGGCTTTCTGTTTTTGAAGCTTTGCACATGGACTGAAATAAAAACCGACAGCATTCATTAATACTGTATCTGCACCACTGTGATTTAACCTCATGGCAGCCAATTTATGAACTCTGTAGCTAAGGTATGATGTTGCAGGTTCACAGAACTAAAAATTGTATTAGCAGAAAACAAACCTAAATGAATTGCTCCACACTGAGAATACTGTAAATGTGCTAGCTTTCCAGCATTTGGAAATAACAGCGCAGCTATAACACCAATTTGTACAATAGGTTTGTCTGATAACAGTGCATCTTAGACAAAGTGAGAGCTGTGCACTATAGCACATCAGTCACAGTGACAAAAAAAAGTGATAGAAAAATGTGATAATGTGAACATAATGTCCTTACTAATGAACCTACAGAGGATTCTCGGCTGAATCTGCAGCTCTCCTTGTCCTCGCAGAAATCTGAAGTCAGTATCACCTTGCTATTCTGTCCTCACTGTTCTTCTTACCTCTTACCACTATTTAAGCATTTTTGCAGCAAACACCTTTAAACCACCTGCACTTAACTGCAGACACAGCAACATTTAGCAGCTAGACCAGAGATTTTCCTCAGGGCCGAAAAGAACTGATTGAGAGCTTTTAATTAAATTCAGCCCCTAATAATGCATAATTTCCCCTTCTTAACGACTTACAGTTGCTATGAAGGGGAAAATTGGCTTTAGACATTTTTAACAAGGCTGTAAACATGTTTATTTCTGGGGTAAATTTTGACATATTAGCACGGAAGTCTGTGGGGATTTGGATCACTCAAGAGGCCAGTCGAGGTACTGCATGCTTTTGGCATTTTCATGTTGGCTGCCCGCGCTCACTGCAGAACTACTACAGGTTTGCAATAGCTTCACAGGCTGTCAGACACTGATCTTTTGTCTCATCAGCAAGTTCAGACCATTTGCAGCAGCATGACAGTGATGTGTACTAAGGGAAGGAAATTCGTTCTGCTTGCTACATTAGCAGCCTAAGTTCTTCTGTAATGGCAATGGCTAAGTGTTCACTCATGACACTTTCATATCACTGGTCAAATGAGAACTTAAGATGTGTCCATTAACCCGCGTCTCCAGTTATGTTTCATTTGTTGTGTCAACTTTAGTGGCAAACAATGAAGGAGAATGATTCAGTGCGCAGCGGGACGCCTATTTATCTGTGACCTTTTTTTTACTCCTACAAGCTGAAGAGGTGTTTTGGATTAAACCTCCAGTGTTATACTTTTTGTTTTATTGTGCTTGAGATGAATATCAACATTTACACAATTTTATCCTCACAAAAACTGTGTTTTTGTTTTTGTTGTTGTTGTTGTTGTTGAGGAGTATTTTTTATAAAAGAGAGCAACTAAACACTTATTTTCTGAGCTGCTTTATCGTTGCCTTGTAATTTGTACTAACTGATTTTACATAATTAGAAAACATAAGAATAAGAAAAACTAACACCAAATAGTTTTTGTTTTTTTTAAAAGTAAAAACTTGACGTCATAACTGCAGGAACCATCAAGGACCGGCCACAAGTGGTCCAGTTCAAGAGGGGAATCCACGGTGTTTGTGTTAGGGTCAGGCAGTATGGGGCAGATGCTTGACAGAGGTCACAACAGACAGGTCATAAATATGGTAGACAGGCTAATCTGGCCTATGACAAGGAAAGGGCGGATCTGCTGTAATGGGTGATAAATGTCAGATCCTCCCTACAGCCTCAGATGAGTGATTGTTAAGCAGCTTCTCTCAGCCCAAAGCTTCGAGCCAGACTGACAAGCAGTTAGAGGAAACATTTACACGGGCAGAATGGTTTGTTTGGATGACCCCCCCACCCCACCCCTTTTCGGCCTTGTCGCCATGGGCAGAATGAGAGGGGATTAATCTGGCTGTTAGCATGTTTGATGGAGAGGAGAGGAGAGGAGAGGAGAGGAGAGAGAAGAGGAGGAATCTGTGTGTTCAGAGGAGAGTGTAAAAGGTTAAAAAAAAAGAAGATGAAGAAGAAGAGGAGAGTTGTGCCGTTGTGATTCATCAGGGGTTAGTGATCCACTAAGGAGCAATAATTTTTAAAGTAACAGGCCTTGATTGCGAAAATGTCCCCATAGCAACTATTAGCTTTAATGACTATTATTATTACTGTCATAAAATGGAGAGTGGAGCAAGTCTTATTGAAATATGGTGTTATGCAACTGTGCCTTTGACGTTTTCACTGATCAAAAACCAGCTTTCTTTGGAAAATCATGCAACTTCAAACATGTAGATGGACAAATGGCAGAAATTAATGTATGCTTCTTAAAGGGAATACCATTTGGAGCCTTATATGTATTACTTGATACAGATGTTACATTGTACCCAATTCTGTATCTGTCTGTTGTGTGTTATGAAACCTTTGTTAGATTTATTTGTCAGGGTTATGTTGGTGCTTTGGTAATGACAGCTGAGAAACAACATTGGTGACTGAGCAAAAACGTTACAGAAGGAAGCGACTTACAGACTCTGGTGACTTTCCTCTTCACATCACCAGCACCTGAACCAGCACAGCCATCTTCATCATCACAGTCCCCGCTGTAATGACCCTCTGCATCGCCGCTTCCGGTTTCAATCTGATCCAGTGAGCCTAATTTAGGGATGGACTTTCCCTGCAACAGCTTTTTGAAGAAGCAAAGAGACAAAGAGACATTTTTAGTACAAAATAAGTAAATAAAATGAAATGCTTTCACCCTGAGCTCTTAGGAATATGTAGAGCATGTATTATATTTGGAATAAGTAAATAAGGCTTCTTATGACAGACTACAATACTGTGCAAAAATCTTGAGCCACCCCTCATATATTGTATTTTTTAAATATGTTGCATCTAAGGAGCCAGGCTTTCTTGTAATTCTTTAAAGTGGTCTTGAGCAACAGTTCTCTCAAAGTTTTTCTTTGGACTTCCTTGGCTGCTTTTTCACTTATTTTCAACCCAGTCCTTATACCTGACCATTTTCTGAGAAATGTTTTTGGTTTGCTTGTTTGTTAAGCCACTTAACACTGAGCTATGAATCATTCAAACATAAAAAAGGCACCTACTCTAAGGGATGAACCCATGTGTAGCTACACATAACACACAATGTAGCAAAGAAGTTCAAACAGGTTCAAACATCATTAATATTCATAGGAGGTCCAGACAGTGATACAACAGTGGGTGTCTACCAAGGTTATTACAGTTCACTATAAGTGAATTAAAACTAAAAATAGATGTGAAAAAATATATATTTACATTAAGTAATAAAAACTAGACTAACTGAAATGATTTGATAAACTTGGAAAAATAAAAACTAAAATATATAGAAGAAATATCCTTAGTTTTAGTATTTGTTAGTTTGGTTATCACAGCTTGTCTGATGAGGCTTTGATGTTAATGTTTATTGAGAATTTAAGTGAGTCAGCTGCTTTCAAAAGTTCTGTGTTTTTATTGTAATATCTGTACCAATTTTCCTACATCTTGAATCTGGCATATGCCCCTCATACAGTAACAATTAAAAACACTAAAATATTTTCAAAAAATAAAAACTAAACTGAAACAAGCTAAAATCACTGTAGAAACTAACTGAAACTAAACTGAATTAAAGACAAAAAATCAAAATGTACCAAAAACAAAAACTAATTAGAAAATACAAAACTGTAATAACACTGGTGTTTACAGCCATCGGTTAAATGAGGCTCTCTCACGGTTTGGGGGCTGCATTTTAACCAGTGTTGTTGGGGATCTTGTCAAAATTAATAGAATTATGAATGCAGAAAAGTACAATCAAATTTTGACCCACCATGAAATACCAAGAATCTGATCCTAAACACACTGCCAGTGCATTTATGTTTGCATGTTTCAATAAATCGCCACACCTATTTCCAAATTTCCTATCAAAACATAAAGAAACGAGTGGTGACTCAAAACTTTTGCACAGTTAGGTCAGTTTTTGGAAAATAAAGAGGAAAAAAAAGGCAAAAAAAAGTTTAAAAAAGTTAAAAAAAAGTTTTAA
Source organism: Pterophyllum scalare (assembly GCA_024447675.2). NCBI lineage: Eukaryota > Metazoa > Chordata > Actinopteri > Cichliformes > Cichlidae > Pterophyllum > Pterophyllum scalare. The sequence continues at coordinate 11,289 of JAMQGT020008340.1, forward strand.
AAAAAAAGTTGCTCATTATTTTTACAAATAAGCCACAGTTCTCTGATTAAAAAATACATAAATACATGAAGAAAAAATGAATCCCCACAAAGGCTGCACTGCAGCTGACTTTTGTTTTTAAATAAACATTTCTGCCCTGAATTTTGCTGCATCTTGATTTTGAATAGGATTTCTAAAAAAAAAATAATAATACTTTTAATAGTAAATAAATACATAGTTAAATTCCCTTTTTTTGTTTACTAATGCATCTAAAATAATAAGCTGAAAAGTGCATTACAATCACCAACTACAATGTATACTTTACAGAATCCATATGAGTTATATGAAAGCCATCTTCTTTGGCCACAGTGGCCTGCAGGGCAGCTAACCTTTCTGATGCATTGCTGTGCAGCAGGAACCCAACACCAGGGCAAATGCATTCGCTAATTGGTTCATTTAAATTCATGGTGCGTCACTGAAAACAAGAAAGATGTGCGTGTGCGTGTGTGTGTGTGTGTGTGTGTGTGTGTGTGCGCGCGCGCACACGCTGATCAAAAAGGTAGTGACTATGCTAATTAGTGCTGTGGTTCAATGCAGGAGAGGGAAGGAGTCAGATTGGCTGGAAGGCTGAGCTGGGACATACGTATGCGTGTTAGTCTGAAGTCTCATTTGCTGAGTGGTGACAGGCTAGATTGGAAAATCTACGTTTTTCTTCCACGTGTGCAATTAGCATGATTTTCTTTCTAATTATGTCAGAAATATGGTCAAATGTTTAATGCATTATGAAAAATAATGGGTTTCTGTGTTGCCTGAAATTAGCCTGGTCTGGAGGTTTGAATCTGAAGGAGGTAGAGCACCGCTTGAGGGCTCATTATGTGGAGTTCAAAGGCTGTCAACTTGGAGCCCATTTTTAAAGGAAACAGCATCCTGCAGTAATTAGTCTGCACATGGGAAACAATACATGACTTGAGATTTAAGATTCTATTCATCATCTGCATGGAGCTGAAAGGTTAATGTCTATATATAAATAAGCCTGTGTACTGTACATGTGTGTGGCTGAGAGGGAAAAGAACTGCTTTCTTAGGCATAACCAGATGAATTCAAAACACATGACCTTCAGCTGTCTTAGGTCACTTTTATATTCTTGAGAAACATTTCTTTTCACAGCTTACTGTAACGGATTGCTTTGTCATAAACTTGTGAGGACCTGAAACTAAAAATAAAGGCTATAAGCAACATGTGCTGCATATTGTCCACCAAAGCTACAAATAATTAAAAAATATACTGATCTTCCTCACAAAGTGCAGCGCTAATGCCTGATATCTTATTTCTTTATGCTGTAGATCTCCATTATTGTCCAGAATGATTAAGAACACATTAGCAGGTGAACTTTTGACATGTACAGTGCTGTGCTAAAGTCTTGAACCACCCCTTATTTTTTTTATTTTTTGCTAAGGTAATAGGGAATAGGTGCAGTGATTTATTGCTACATGCATGAAAATACAATTTATAAGCCAAAAACAGAGTTTGTACAATTCTAATGAGATTTAAAGTCAATATTCAGTATGAGCACCTTTATTTTTCAACACAGCATGAACTCTCTTAAGCAGCTTTTCTTTAAGTAGTCTTCAGGAATAGTTCTCCAGGCTTGAAGGACATTCAAAGCTCTTCTTTGGATGTAGGCTCCTTTTGGTTCTGTTCTCTGTCAAGATGATCCCACACTGCTTCAATAAGGGTATGACTTCCAGATTAATCAGGCTGTTAGTATGATTGTTTTTGGGGGGGTTAAGACTTGCCACTTCTTCTTTTGTGCTCCATTTGCCCAGTTTCCTCAAATTTTCTAAGGTCACACTGCACACCGCACTGATTCATTCCTTGAGGAGCCAATATCCAAATAAAAAAAAACTTTAAAAGAGAACCATTACTCACTTTTAGAAGATGACAAGAAAGTCTGGCTCCTTGGAAACAAAATATAAAGACATGGGAGGTTGGCTCAAGACTTGCAGAGTAGTGTAGCTTGATTATGATGACCACTGTATTTCATTTCAAACTGATCCCACATATATATATATATATATATACATATATATATATAAAAACAAAAAAAACGGCCCCAGAAAGTTCCTCTCAGTTCTTATCTTTTTCAGGAAACACACTTTTTTAAAATGAGAGTTTATATTCATGAGCTGTGTTTTCAGGACATCAATACACTTCAAAAAGACCCAATGGTGTTATGGGCCAAGAGCCACAGCTTGAGAGGAAAGTCAGAGTATTGAGAGACTGACTGACCCTAAATAAACATACACTAGCCTGCAGCTATAGTAGGTTTGGGTTTTTTCATGAGATTTGCTTCCAGCAAGAAGAACTGTATATTTCCAGCCTTAGCCTGTTGTAAGTCAATGATAGGAAATAATAAGACTTAAACGAAATATAAAAAGGTTAGGGTTAGACAGTGATAATGTGAAAACTGCTTAATTCATTTCGTCATCAAAGACTGCAAACGCGTGATGTTCAGACAGAAGTAAAGTTCAGCTGTTAATACAGGAATACAGATGCCTATAAATAACAAAGTTGGACTTTAACCTTTTAAAACACAAGTTTTAAAGAAAAAACTAAGCATGTGCTTTTGGTTTGTGGGTTCACTGGCAGGTGACTCGATTCCCCACAAACAGCAGTAATCAATGAATCACGCCTTATAAGCTAATAATATTTCACAGCTAACTCATTTGTTCCTTCGGCTGAGGAAACATTCATCATGCTTGACCAAAAATGTCAATCAGCAGGCTACTCAATTCTTTTGCTTTTCATGCACAGGGAAATAACTGGCCTGTGCTGGATTGTATTGAACAGCCGTGCTGCTCTTTCTGAAACACAATGAAGTAAAGCCTGAATTGCCTAACTGTGTTATTAGCCTCTCCTCTGTGAATGACATGAGGTTTTGTCCAGCACTGGCTGGGAGACAGGTGCTTTGATTCGCTCAAACTCATGGTAGGCCCCCTTGGGCAGGCCTCTGGCTGTTAGTGAAATATGTGGAGAGTTAGTGATGACCAAATAGGACTCAACAAAACTGCCTTTGTGCAAAGAAACTCCAATACTGCACACGTGTGATATTTTTTTTCCCCCTTTTTTCTTTTTTAACACACAGGCATACCCCTATTCATTGCTTTTGATTTTATTTTGAAACATCAAATCCACACACCGTTACAATTAAAAACAAGAGCGCCGCTGAGCAGGTGCCAAACGCTCGGCTGTAACGGTGGAAGGGGGGGGTGTCAAAGTGCTGTTATAGTAAAGTCGGTGAGCAAGCGTGGGAAGTTTGATGGGTTTAGCTTGAACAATAAGCATCTGTGGTGTGAATTTGAACATGAGATCGTGAGATGGTTCTGGAGTTATCGTGTTCACAAGATTTTCAGAAAACTTAACCTCTGACCTTTAGTTTGAGGTCATGGTCACCAAGATTGAAACTCGTCCAAGATTTTTAGTAGCTGTATCTATTGTGTGAATTTGAATATCCTAGGTCACATCGTTCTCGAGTTATGGCCGACGTTTAAGTTTTTGTGGAACAGACGGTGCTGATGCCAAGGTTATGACAGCAGCTCAACTTTTTCTCAGAAACACCCAAGTTAATAAATTAGACAAAATATTAAACAGCAAGAGCGCTACATGCAAAAAATGTGGGCTTCCCAGTAGATTAAACCCCCCCTTTTTTTTAATCACAGCTTGTAAACACTTTTTTGTAACCAGATAAGTGGACATTCATTTGACAGAGATAGAGCTTTACATCAGATTTAGCACTGGTTCATTAATGCACCTTTAATTGGGTGTAATTAACCAAAGACAGCCAATCTAACAGTTTTAGAAAGTACAAACAGGAATGACTGTAGTTTCAATCAGTCCGATTTGCCTCGGACATTCATCACTTGGAATTATCGTCTTTCTCAGAAAGCATATCCTTCTGGCACTCTCGCACCTTTGTCATCCACTCTTTAAGGTAACCGGCTGCTTTGAAGAACAGTTGCAATGTTTGGCTTCTACACTATGATCCAAAGTTTAACACTGTACAGTAAAAGACTATTATTTCAAAGGGAGAGAGTTGTGCCCAGAGTGGCTGCATCTAATAGGATTCTGTCACCGACAGAAGTTGGGGGAGCAACAATTTAAGTGTCAAGCAAAATGGAGAAAAAAAAAATTCTTTCCTTTTGTGCGGTTCTGAACTCCCAGAGTTAAGTAACTCTACTCTCTTTTTAACACAAATTCAGTCAAACGTTTCAAGTATGGCGGAAAATATCAGCGAGCACGGGGTGGAGGGATGGAAAACGAAGACTGTGATTATTACATTCTTAATCCCAGTTTGTTTATTTGCAGGATTTTGTGTTGCTCATCATTCTGTGCAAACCATTTGCTTTGGCACCCTCAGTCAGAAAGTAGTGTTGCTCAATATCTAGTGGCTAGTGCAAGCACAGCCATGCAGTGATTTTAGAAATGGCTTTTTATCTTCCAAGTACGTTATAAAACCTCACCTCAGTGACACCGATGCTCATCCACCTCTCACTTACTAAAGCATTTTACAAGACAATCAATATTAGAAAAGCAGCAGAAAAAAATATATATTTTCAGTGTTACTGTGACCGTACAGCCCATTCAAGGCCCTTAGAGACATTTTAAATTATACTTAAAGGGGAGTTTTATCATGCACAGCCCGTCTGCCTTCCTTTCTTTATTTTGTTTTTATTACATATAAACATGCAGTGTAATATAAACAAAATAAAACAAAGAATTCAGAGCCTTGCATCAAAAACATGCAAACATGACTGATTACAATTCTCAAAGCTCCAGTAATGATCATAAGGCTCTGCTAATAACTCCACTACTTTATTTGAGACTTAAATATCAATATTGGATGGATTCTAATTAAATTTGGTACAAATATTCATTGTGCCCTGAGGTTGAATTTTAAAGACTGGTGTGATCGCTGGGCCGTCCTCTAGTGTTATCATTGGGTCAAAATGTCACCTTCTCCCATACCTTACATCATAGACCTTATGACCATAGGAATATTCCCTCCAGCCTCAACTATACTAAACCTTCAACACTGATCAGCAGACTCTGGCACACTAACCCAGTTGTACCTGTTAAACATCAGCGTGTTAATATTGTCTTTGTGAGCATTAAAGCACAGTCTAACCCAACAAGCAAGTGTTGGGAAAAGCTTGTTAGGATAATTGGGGATTCCAAATTCCAAGTTGGCTGCAGGTGTCGATGGGAAAGTGTTTTCTTTCTCTCTGTGTTGGCCCTGATAGGCTGGCGTCCTCTCCAGGGTGTACCTTTGCCTCTGGCCTTATGTCAGCTGGGATAGGTTCCAAATTTTCTCACCCATTTCCCCATAGTGATATACACCGATGAGCCCTGTGAACTGGAAACCAATCTGAGAGCACCACCTTGAAGGATGTCTCAATTCCTAAAATGCATGTGGAGGAGGGAAAGGAGCGAGGAGAGGGGAGGCTTGCTGTGGGAGCTGCTATCAAGGATAGACAGGTGAACAATACAAATGTGTACCCTCTATTTATAAAGGTGGCATCACACACAGATGGAATATACAAACATATACAAACCATAGCGGGAGGACGACTTTATCAATAAATATTTCGTTTTAAGTTGTTCCAGTTATTTAATATGATCTACTACATGATCAAACTTTCTATCTTTCCCCGTGTGTGTGTGTGTGTGTGTGTGTGTGTGTGTGTGTGTGTGTGTGTGTGTGTGTGTGTGTGTGTGTGTGTAATTTAAAAGACAAAATCCACATCTGTACATTCTTGTCACATTGTGGCACACTGTGAATTTGATTAAAAGCAGGCCTGGATCTACAAGTGTCATGAACACTGTTATGGTTATCTGACATCTGAGATAAAATACAGCAGTAGGATGTAACAAAACAATAAACACAGGATGCAGCTGTGCTACATGTCACATTGCTGTCACATTGCTTTCAAGATGACGGCTCAGAAGCAGGGGTGTCTCATTTGTCTGTCGACTCCTCTCTCTCTCTCTCTCCATCGCCTCCTCCGCTCACATCTCTGGTGGGAAGAACTTTCCACGCCTCTTCTCCTTGATGAAGAAGCAGCAATGAAAGAAACTGAGGGTGTTCAATCTCAAAAATGAAGAGAGGAGCTTGTTTAGATCCCTCTTTTTTTTCTTGTTTTTCAAAAAAAAAAAAATGCATTTGGGACCTGGACAGTATACAGGTGTCCCATGATGTTTGGCACCATTATATTAGCAGTGAAATATTTGGATCCTGTGGGTTGCAAGGTGGGGCCTCAATGGATAGGGCTTGCCCCAGCACATCCCATGGATGCTTGATCAGATTGGGCTATGGGGAGTATAAAGAGTGAAAGAGTGCACCCACTTCAAGGGACGAACCAGTGTTGTGTCAACACATAACAAACAACATAGCAAAAAACTGATATTTTATCTTTAGGCACTTTGTTGCCAGCTACCTGTCCATAAATACATTCCTTTATTTGAATCTATGAAAAATACTAAAGATAACACAGTTTGACAGGCATAAAATAGTATTTTTGTACCAACAAGGTGATTTCCAAAGAGCCTGACATATCTCAGTATGGTGTGCATGAGTCCTTAAAAAAATTTGAGGAAACTGGACAAGTGGAGGACAAAAGAAGAAATGACAGGCCTAAAAATAAAAACTACATAGAGCAGATGAACAGTATCTGAAAGTCATGTCCTTAAAAAAAAAAATCCAGCAAAGACCTGACCTGAGCCAAGAGAATCATCCAGCCCTTCAGCTGATCCATTCACTGGTCACTGAAGCCTCATCAGAAATGGTCTCAATGTAAAGATGGCTGTTTAGAAGCCATTCTTAGGAAGAAGGCTGAGGTATGCCACATTACACAAGAACTGGACTGAAAACCAGAGGGAAAATCAACAGGTCTCACAGTGAGTGTGTACAGCCATCTGTAAACACAGTCAAGGCTGTCATGGAACAAGAGCAGCCAACATCCAAAGAAGAGCTTTGAATGCCCTCAAGAAGCCTGGAGAACTGATTCCTGAAGACTACTTAAAACATTTACAAGAAAACTTGCCTAAGAGAGTTCAGGCTGTCTTCAGATATAGAGATGGTCACACCAAATATTGACTTTTAAGCTCATTAGAGTTGTACAAACTCTTTCTTTGCCTTGCATACTCAATTTCCATGTATGTCTGCACATGTTTCAGTAAATCACTTCACCCAGCTCCCATTTTCCTAGCAAAGTATAAAGTGTGGAGTGACTCGAGACTTTTGCACAGTACTGTACTGCATACACTCTTGCCTTCCCTGTGTTTAGCAAACTTTACTCCCCACCTTGCAACCCACAGATCCAATCTTTAATTGTTTAATATGATCATTGCAACACTTCATGGGACACCTATTGTGCAGGTTCCAAATGGCTTTTTTTTTTGAAAAACAGAGATATAAACAAGCTCCTCTCTTCATTTTTGAGATTGAACACCCTCAGTTTCTTTCATTGCTGCTTCTTCATCGAGGAAGAGGCGTGGAAAGTTCTTCCCACCAGAGATGTGAGCGGAGGAGGCGATGGAGAGAGAGAGAGAGAGGAGTCGACAGACAAATGAGCACCCCTGCTTCTGAGCTGTCATTTTAAAAGCAATGTGACAGCAATGTGACATGTAGCACAGCTGCATCCTGTGTTTATTGTTTTGTTACATCCTACTGCTGTATTTTATCTCAGATGTCAGATAACCATAACAGTGTTCATGACACTTGTAGATCCAGGCCTGCTTTTAATCAAATTCACAGTGTGCCACAATGTGACAAGAATGTACAGATGTGGATTTTGTCTTAATTACACACACACTCTACACACACACACACACACACACACACACACACACACACACACACACACACACGGGGAAAGATAGAAAGTTTGATCATGTAGTAGATCATATTAAATAACTGGAACAACTTAAAACGAAATATTTATTGATAAAGTCGTCCTCCCGCTATGGTTTGTATATGTTTGTATATTCCATCTGTGTGTGATGCCACCTTTATAAATAGAGGAGTACATATTTGTATTGTTCACCTGTCTATCCTTGATAGCAGCTCCCACAGCAAGCCTCCCCTCTCCTCGCTCCTTTTCTCCTCCACATGCATTTTAGGAATTGAGACATCCTTCAAGGTGGTGCTCTCAGATTGGTTTCCAGTTCACAGGGCTCATCGGTGTATATCACTATGGGGAAATGGGTGAGAAAATTTGGAACCTATCCCAGCTGACATAAGGCCAGAGGCAAAGGTACACCCTGGAGAGGACGCCAGCCTATCAGGGCCAACACAGAGAGAAAGAAAACACTTTCCCATCGACACCTGCAGCCAACTTGGAATTTGGAATCCCCAATTATCCTAACAAGCTTTTCCCAACACTTGCTTGTTGGGTTAGACTGTGCTTTAATGCTCACAAAGACAATATTAACACGCTGATGTTTAACAGGTACAACTGGGTTAGTGTGCCAGAGTCTGCTGATCAGTGTTGAAGGTTTAGTATAGTTGAGGCTGGAGGGAATATTCCTATGGTCATAAGGTCTATGATGTAAGGTATGGGAGAAGGTGACATTTTGACCCAATGATAACACTAGAGGACGGCCCAGCGATCACACCAGTCTTTAAAATTCAACCTCAGGGCACAATGAATATTTGTACCAAATTTAATTAGAATCCATCCAATATTGATATTTAAGTCTCAAATAAAGTAGTGGAGTTATTAGCAGAGCCTTATGATCATTACTGGAGCTTTGAGAATTGTAATCAGTCATGTTTGCATGTTTTTGATGCAAGGCTCTGATTCTTTGTTTTATTTTGTTTATATTACACTGCATGTTTATATGTAATAAAAACAAAATAAAGAAAGGAAGGCAGACGGGCTGTGCATGATAAAACTCCCCTTTAAGTATAATTTAAAATGTCTCTAAGGGCCTTGAATGGGCTGTACGGTCACAGTAACACTGAAAATATATATTTTTTTCTGCTGCTTTTCTAATATTGATTGTCTTGTAAAATGCTTTAGTAAGTGAGAGGTGGATGAGCATCGGTGTCACTGAGGTGAGGTTTTATAACGTACTTGGAAGATAAAAAGCCATTTCTAAAATCACTGCATGGCTGTGCTTGCACTAGCCACTAGATATTGAGCAACACTACTTTCTGACTGAGGGTGCCAAAGCAAATGGTTTGCACAGAATGATGAGCAACACAAAATCCTGCAAATAAACAAACTGGGATTAAGAATGTAATAATCACAGTCTTCGTTTTCCATCCCTCCACCCCGTGCTCGCTGATATTTTCCGCCATACTTGAAACGTTTGACTGAATTTGTGTTAAAAAGAGAGTAGAGTTACTTAACTCTGGGAGTTCAGAACCGCACAAAAGGAAAGAATTTTTTTTTTCTCCATTTTGCTTGACACTTAAATTGTTGCTCCCCCAACTTCTGTCGGTGACAGAATCCTATTAGATGCAGCCACTCTGGGCACAACTCTCTCCCTTTGAAATAATAGTCTTTTACTGTACAGTGTTAAACTTTGGATCATAGTGTAGAAGCCAAACATTGCAACTGTTCTTCAAAGCAGCCGGTTACCTTAAAGAGTGGATGACAAAGGTGCGAGAGTGCCAGAAGGATATGCTTTCTGAGAAAGACGATAATTCCAAGTGATGAATGTCCGAGGCAAATCGGACTGATTGAAACTACAGTCATTCCTGTTTGTACTTTCTAAAACTGTTAGATTGGCTGTCTTTGGTTAATTACACCCAATTAAAGGTGCATTAATGAACCAGTGCTAAATCTGATGTAAAGCTCTATCTCTGTCAAATGAATGTCCACTTATCTGGTTACAAAAAAGTGTTTACAAGCTGTGATTAAAAAAAAGGGGGGGTTTAATCTACTGGGAAGCCCACATTTTTTGCATGTAGCGCTCTTGCTGTTTAATATTTTGTCTAATTTATTAACTTGGGTGTTTCTGAGAAAAAGTTGAGCTGCTGTCATAACCTTGGCATCAGCACCGTCTGTTCCACAAAAACTTAAACGTCGGCCATAACTCGAGAACGATGTGACCTAGGATATTCAAATTCACACAATAGATACAGCTACTAAAAATCTTGGACGAGTTTCAATCTTGGTGACCATGACCTCAAACTAAAGGTCAGAGGTTAAGTTTTCTGAAAATCTTGTGAACACGATAACTCCAGAACCATCTCACGATCTCATGTTCAAATTCACACCACAGATGCTTATTGTTCAAGCTAAACCCATCAAACTTCCCACGCTTGCTCACCGACTTTACTATAACAGCACTTTGACACCCCCCCTTCCACCGTTACAGCCGAGCGTTTGGCACCTGCTCAGCGGCGCTCTTGTTTTTAATTGTAACGGTGTGTGGATTTGATGTTTCAAAATAAAATCAAAAGCAATGAATAGGGGTATGCCTGTGTGTTAAAAAAGAAAAAAGGGGGGAAAAAAAATATCACACGTGTGCAGTATTGGAGTTTCTTTGCACAAAGGCAGTTTTGTTGAGTCCTATTTGGTCATCACTAACTCTCCACATATTTCACTAACAGCCAGAGGCCTGCCCAAGGGGGCCTACCATGAGTTTGAGCGAATCAAAGCACCTGTGCTCCCAGCCAGTGCTGGACAAAACCTCATGTCATTCACAGAGGAGAGGCTAATAACACAGTTAGGCAATTCAGGCTTTACTTCATTGTGTTTCAGAAAGAGCAGCACGGCTGTTCAATACAATCCAGCACAGGCCAGTTATTTCCCTGTGCATGAAAAGCAAAAGAATTGAGTAGCCTGCTGATTGACATTTTTGGTCAAGCATGATGAATGTTTCCTCAGCCGAAGGAACAAATGAGTTAGCTGTGAAATATTATTAGCTTATAAGGCGTGATTCATTGATTACTGCTGTTTTGTGGGGAATCAGTCACCTGCCAGTGAACCCACAAACCAAAAGCACATGCTTAGTTTTTTCTTTAAAACTTGTGTTTTAAAAGGTTAAAGTCCAACTTTGTTATTTATAGGCATCTGTATTCCTGTATTAACAGCTGAACTTTACTTCTGTCTGAACATCACGCGTTTGCAGTCTTTGATGACGAAATGAATTAAGCAGTTTTCACATTATCACTGTCTAACCCTAACCTTTTTATATTTCGTTTAAGTCTTATTATTTCCTATCATTGACTTACAACAGGCTAAGGCTGGAAATATACAGTTCTTCTTGCTGGAAGCAAAAAATGTCATGAAAAAACCCAAACCTACTATAGCTGCAGGCTAGTGTATGTTTATTTAGGGTCAGTCAGTCTCTCAATACTCTGACTTTCCTCTCAAGCTGTGGCTCTTGGCCCATAACACCATTGGGTCTTTTTGAAGTGTATTGATGTCCTGAAAACACAGCTCATGAATATAAACTCTCATTTTAAAAAAGTGTGTTTCCTGAAAAAGATAAGAACTGAGAGGAACTTTCTGGGGCCGTTTTTTTTGTTTTTATATATATATATGTATATATATATATATATATATGTGGGATCAGTTTGAAATGAAATACAGTGGTCATCATAATCAAGCTACACTACTCTGCAAGTCTTGAGCCAACCTCCCATGTCTTTATATTTTGTTTCCAAGGAGCCAGCTTTCTTGTCATCTTCTAAAAGTGAGTAATGGTTCTCTTTTAAAGTTTTTTTTTATTTGGATATGGCTCCTCAAGGAATGAATCAGTGCGGTGTGCAGTGTGACCTTAGAAAATTTGAGGAAACTGGGCAAATGGAGCACAAAAGAAGAAGTGGCAAGTCTTAACCCCCCCAAAAACAATCATACTAACAGCCTGATTAATCTGGAAGTCATACCCTTATTGAAGCAGTGTGGGATCATCTTGACAGAGAACAGAACCAAAAGGAGCCTACATCCAAAGAAGAGCTTTGAATGTCCTTCAAGCCTGGAGAACTATTCCTGAAGACTACTTAAAGAAAAGCTGCTTAAGAGAGTTCATGCTGTGTTGAAAAATAAAGGTGCTCATACTGAATATTGACTTTAAATCTCATTAGAATTGTACAAACTCTGTTTTTGGCTTATAAATTGTATTTTCATGCATGTAGCAATAAATCACTGCACCTATTCCCTATTACCTTAGCAAAAAATAAAAAAAATAAGGGGTGGTTGCAAGACTTTAGCACAGCACTGTACATGTCAAAAGTTCACCTGCTAATGTGTTCTTAATCATTCTGGACAATAATGGAGATCTACAGCATAAAGAAATAAGATATCAGGCATTAGCGCTGCACTTTGTGAGGAAGATCAGTATATTTTTTAATTATTTGTAGCTTTGGTGGACAATATGCAGCACATGT
>JAMQGT020008341.1:0-29342 GCA_024447675.2 Pterophyllum scalare
TTAATGTGTCACTTTGAAAAGGGGCAACACAAAGACAACAGATAAAGTCACAGGCCAGGAGAATTAATCCACTGTCCTTATATAGGTCAGTGGTTCACATTTTCAAAACAAATAAAGGATAGCGTTGCCACACTGCTTATGTTTAAGTCAACCCAAAGAGGCCAACGACCAGGACATAATGGAGTGGCCAACTTCTCCAGTAAGTAATGTATCGAGCATAATTATGATAATCATTTAAGTTTGGTTCAGCCAAACAAAACAAGTAATATGAAGATAGGGGATTATCTTTATCAATAATCATTAAGTGCTGTTGTAATCCCAATGCTAACTACTGCTCTCCAACACAAAATACCACAAACCACCACAAAGCTTAACCAATGCTAATATATCTGGGCTACATATACATCTGCAGTACAAAGAAACACAAATCCGGCTCTGACAGCCAAATGGTCGTCCTCACAGAGGGGTCCGATGGGATCGATTGCATTGCATCTACAATGGGTAACCTAATCTCGATGAAGATGACTGAAGCCGGCAGAGGATATACATCGGGATACCGTTACTCCCTTGGCCCGTCCAGCGCGCCCCTGAAATGACTGCGCCAAATAATAGCCCGTTTGTTTGGCCGTTCTCCTAAACAAGGCACCGGACCTGTTGGGGTGAAAGGGAAGAGAAAAGAGAGCACAAATCTGCTTTTTATCACAGGAAACCCACTGTAGCTCCCTCAACCAACCCCTCCCTCCTCCAGTCTTACACCTTATCAGCAATACGTGGTTATGTGCCAGTTACTCGTTGGTTGGTGTTCTCTCTCTGCTATGCACCAGCAGGGAGTAATCTCTTGCGAAAACATTTATCTTTGTGGAATCATGCTTAATCATCTCCATGGTGTTGTGCAGCTCAGCATCGGAGGAGTTAGGTGGTTTGGATTAGGCCCTCCTGCTGTGTTCAAGTCTTATCACAGCCTCCACACTTTATCCCGCTACAAGTTGATGGTCTTAGCCAAAGATTCCTCACAGTGAGCCAGCCCAGGGTCGAACTCGTTGCTTTTTTGTCAAGTGACAATAACTGTCTGTGGCTTTAAGCGAGACAATAGATCAATCTCATAAGGCTCTTACCTCACCAGTCTGTTTGAAGGTGTTTTATTTATGGACACAACTATTGATACTAGTGATTTTTTACCTGGGTGAGGCTACGAGCACTGACAGCGTCTGCTTACACATGAGCAATGCTGTTGTCAATTTGGTGTACTTGCTTTTCAACTGTAGAGGACTTTTACACTCAAACACTAAATGGGAAAAGAAAACAGAATTTATCCAACAGTACAGAATCCACCTCCTGTCCTAAAACAAAAAGAATGAATGAATGAATGAATGAATGAATGAATGAATGAATGAATGAATTCTGCACTTTTCCCAATTTTTCACAGATATAAAATATTTCCTTGGCTATAATATTTCACTTTTCTGTTACAGAATTTAAAAGGCCACTGCTTCTGTGACAGTTTAAAATATTCAAATGAGCACTAACGCAGTATATGAAGTGGCAGCAGCCAACAGTTTAGCCTATCACTCATTTTGCTGTTAAATGCGCCTTTTGTTTGTTGTTATCTATGGAACAGCAGAGTTGGCAGTGACAAATGAGGTAATGGATAAGCAAGTCTTGTGAGGCTACCATACTGAAGCGAGACGCTCAAGTCGCAGCTAAAATTCTCCTCTTTTATTGATGACATGTAGCAGGCTTAATTTAATATAATCTTTCTTTAGTTAAGTAATGCAATTTCAAATCTGTGTTCACTAACAATATGCTACACTTATGGGAAGAAAGTGTCACTTAGGGCCAGCTGTTTTAATTTACTTTTGTGTCCATGGGGCTTTGCCAGTATTGGCTGTAACGCATTACAAAGTAACACATTATTATCATATAACCAGCTGTGTAACGCAGCAATGTAACACACTACTGTCATGCTCACATTAAAGTTGCTAATCAAACAATTAAACTGTTTCTCGCATTCCAGTTTTTTGAATTATCACTTGACCTGAACTCGTGAAGGAGACAGGATAAAAATGGCAATGCAATCTGCAGCTTTTAAGCGTTGATGATTACAAATGACTCCAAGCATCCAAGCAAACCAAAAGTGCTAAACAATGCTAACAACAGTGCCTAACCAAGCAGGCAAAACTTGATTTTCAGTAGATAGTATAAGCAGTGCTCAGCAGACTTTTAGCACTGTAGAGGATATGTTCATAAGGGTTCATATGTTTGCTAACTTGTGACATAATTAAGTTAAAAATTAAGTTACACATTGAAAACATTTAACAAGTGATATATATAATGGATACTTTTTAAACTAAGAACCTTAACACTTCCCCATTTACTTTGGGGGTGGTGTTGTTTGGAAGAACTACTTCAGCCATTCAGCACACTAATGAGTACATGGTGCACATTATGAAACAGAATACAACATAAACCAATTGTGTGGCTAATTTCATACTGTATAACCTTATTTTAATAAACATTAATTATTGTGTGAAAAATAAACAGTAATTTATTTGCTTATTCAAAATATTCAATTATTATACTTTATTAAGTTTGCAGACTTGAATTAGCCTTGGGGCTTTGTCGCACATGCGTCCCACATTGAACAACTGCCGCTGATTAACAGACATTTAAAGGGTAATTTGTGAGGGCGCAGTGACGTTGCTTGCTCGTACTCTGTTCCTAACACCTTATCACTTCTCATCATGCTTTTTATGGAGAGAAAATGGCCACCGCTGGAAGCAGACGTGTCAGGGAATCTCGCAGAGAGGTTAATGATGGGCTGGCTGTCGTTCCTGAGGCAGAGATACAGTTAGGTCATACACAAATATACGTGGTGACCACACTTGCTCTCATGCACGCACACATGCAAAGATAGATATCGGGGGAGTGAGTGATGTGTGTTACTGCGAGTGTTTCTGACAAGCCTGAGCAGTCAGGGAAAACAAGGTCATGCTGCGTGATTACTAACTGACAGATGAATGTCTGCAGCCCAACCAGCTAGCTGCTTCTGCTCTGCTGATGAGTGTGCCTGGTAGTCTTCCGACAAAACACCATCTCCCAGCTTGGTATTTCCCCAGAAGCACTCGAGCTTCAGGCTTCTACAATATACGTCCCAATAATTGCCCTTTCATTGCTCTTCAAAGTGTATATCAGTGGGAACGCATGTTTCAGTATGTGAGTGTGTATTACTGTGGGCCTGCTGCCGCATGTGTCGAGGGGATAATTATCCTTTCATTTGTCTACAGCATGCTGCCCACACAGTCTCTGCTGTATCCTGATGTTTCCCTTTTTCCTGAAATTTGATTTCCTATACCTGCTCAATTCATGCCTAAATTAATCATTCAATCTCTCTTCCATCAGTCAACCTGTTTCTCCTTTCTCCCTTACCATTCCTACTTGCCACCACCTCTCTCCCTTACTCCCACACCTTCATCTCCCTGCTGCTGTTAGGCAGCTGTGTGTGTGTGTGTGTGTCTCTGTGTGTGTGTGTGTGTGTGTGTGTGTGTGTGCCTGAATGCGTGTGGGGTTGTCCACATGTCTGCAGAGTGGATGGAGCCCAGCTGTCAGAGCTGTCAATCACTTTGCCAGGAGATGAAATCAGGATGTTCAGAGGACACACAGCACCTATCTGGCACTCTGCAGATAAGAGTGCTGCAAGCACTGGTGTGGGTGTGTGTGTCTGAGTGTGACGTGCACGTGTGTGTGTGGGCATGTATTTATCTATTTATGTGTGCACGCACGAGGAGGCTGGAAGGCTGGAGCTGTGTACTGGTAGGTCAGGAGTATTTGTACAGTATGTGCATCAGTGTGTTTTAGACCCTGAGCTGTAATATCATAGATAAATCAAGTTTAGGATGTAGAAGTCAAAGCTAGCGCAACAGCACGCTTTTCATAAGAAGGGAATTTGGCTCATTTGCATTCTCTCAGTCTTTTAATTACTTAAGTCTGTTTATCAAGAGCCTTAATATTATGTAGTGTTGTCTCACTTACTATATTAACCAGCCCATCACAAAATAACATTCATTTTCCTTTGATGCACACAATTGACTATATATGTTGTTTGACTGGAATGTGACAAAGTTGTTGTCAATACTGTTAAATTTGTTTACATTCCAAGCACCACAACCTGCCATCATTATGATTTTTTTTAAAAATCCCAATAGCTTGCAAAGACATTTTATTATTCTTTTAATCTAAGTTTTAGATATGACCCCTTTACAATGCATGGACTTGCTATTAATGCATTCAGAGAGTGCTGGAAAACATATATTATAACTGCCTGATTTAGACTGGGGAAATCTAATTCACCAAGATCCATTTCCATCTCTCAGTATACTCTTCTGAAATTCTGTTTTATATTCAAACTTAGAATTAGCTGAACTGTCAAAGCAACACTTTTACAAGTCAAAGTTCAATGATAGACTGAGTTCAGGGTTTGGAGATTGTCGTGAAAAGAGGTGAGAGGAATGTTGCTGGTTGTTGAGTGATAAAACTAAAATAAAAACTAATCCAAAAAAAAAAATCAGAGGAGAATAATGGGTAATGTTTGCCGTGTGGTTAAAATTCATTAAACTGACCAATATGCACCTTGTCAGCTAAAATAATGGAGGTTTTCTGGCTAGATTTTGGAGTGAGGTCCCCGCATGACATGGCTTGAAATCAGCTATTAAGAGCTGTTATCATGCCAGCTTGTATTGTGCATTAATTGTGCATATTACCATATTTTCAAACAAAGTAACAATTAATCATAGTGCTGCAAACCGACTGCCTAATATTGCATCTGGCACTCTGGTGGCCCCTCGGGGTCTGTGGCCTTGAGCTCGTTGCCTGTTTTGTTCTGTTGGTAATCCAGTATCGGTGAGATACTGTGAACAAATTCTAAATGCGCCTCATCAACAATATGCTTTCATCATTTTTAATCTAAATGTAATTTGATTTAACGAGGGATTTTCCTCTTCATCTACTCAGATGATGAATGGTGTCACACGTGGGATTCTTTCAGGAATATTTTATGTAAAGTTTTCTCTGAGCTGTTCCATAAAATTTCCTTCACATTAATCAGGTTCAGTATATGTTTCTAACTGACAAACAAGCAAACAGGCGGATAGGGCATGCACACAATCTGGAAAAAGGGGAGTTTACAATGGGAGAAAGATACGACCTTGGGCATGTCCTTTAAGGTTTGTTATTTGCAGAATGAAGGTGAGCTACTATTTCGAGATGTCACAATACACAATTTTATTCAGTGCTCACACCTGAAAATGTAACAGAACCAATGGGGAGGGGAAAAATGGGTGTCCTGTGTGAGCTTTATATTTAGAGCAACACTGCCTCACTGAGTTAATAAACTGTAGCTGTGAAGAAGTTTTCAGGCGTCACATTGCCACTTCAGTGCCAAACATTTCAGCATTTCACTTGAAGTATAATGTATATCGGTAACACTTCAGAGAGATTAACTAAAATCCAGATGGGACCTAGGCCCTTGCTCCAAACCCAAGTGTGGCTGCATGTCCTTGAATTCAGTACAATGTGCCCGTGTAATGTCAATCCGCTCAAGTCATCCTACACTTATCCTTCATCCTTTCTGCACCCAGATTTAACTGTCGAACACCCCCTTCCCCCAGCCCGGCACACCACCACCCTTCTCGCACACTTTCCTGAAGCTCAGCACTTAGTCAGCCCCTTGCATCACAGATACAAATATTTTCTCTCCAAAATGCCTGGGACTAGACCTCTCTCTCCCTCCCTCTCTACTCTCTTTTTGTCTCTAGCTTTTCTTAACATTGCCAAACAGCTGCCAAATTGAATGGACTTAAAAGACCGAATGAGATCTTTTGAAGAGAAGCATGACATAAACATTGCTAAGGATGAGAAAGAAGTGGAGGGGTGTACATGCACCCCCTGATGCTTTTCACTTGTCCAATCCCCATATGTACATAATTCTGTCTCAGCGGAGGCTCCGCTGCTCTTAGATGTCGTGATTTGCATGGATTTGAAGAGGAGATGGGGTGGATTTCCAAGACACTCATGAGTGATTGTGACCATAGAGGCATGCTGGATTAAAAGGCTGGGTCTTTGATAAGGAGATGAAGGGGAGCAAGGGAAATGCAGAAGAAAGGTGATTAGAGGCCAAGGTCTGACACTGGCTGTAAAAGTGGCATATTTCTGAATGTGATTTACAGCTTAGGCTTCCAGAAATGAGTGATCTGGGAAATCTTGTGCAGACTGATATGTGGAGATATATTTTATAGTGTTATATCTAAATAATGAATGTAAACACATGCAAAGCTTTGGTATGCACTTGTACAGGAGGGAAAGCCCAAGATTTGCCAGTTTGGTCAGTTTTAAACATCAGCATATGTACAGCCACTTAACACTAAACTACTTAATCATGCTAAAGGGGATATTATGGACATGGGCTTGCCATGGTAAAACCTGTGCATTCTTTGGTTGGTGTTTCAAGAAGGTCATATCAATGTGGACATCTGGTGAAAATATTGCCTGATTGTCAAGGTGGGGAAATAAAATAAAGGAACACAGGGCCTCAGTGATAAAAGTGAATGTTTGTCACATTGAGAGAAATCGAGCCCCCTCCTGTCCACTCCTGTTTTATAGTCCTGCTGAACACATTATACAATTTAATAGTTGCCTTTCTCAAGGCTTCCAGCAGCATCTGCATCTGAAGTGAAATTAAAAAAAACTGCTTTTATAAATTAATTTTGTTTTGGTTTCATTTTGTGATCATTTACAAGTTACATTTACGTTTAGAACTGCCTATATTCACAGAAGAAACATGAATACTCAATACTGTAATGTATATGATAATGATATATATAAAATGGTTGGTAATACAGTGGTATAACAACATACCAATGTGTTCCCAAGTAAGTTGGGAGATGTAATCTCATCAGCCTTTCCTGACTTGCCTGAACTATCTCACCTGGATGCGTCCAGGAGGCATCTGAGACAGACCCCTGAACCACCTCAGCTGGCACCTTTTAATGGAGACTTTTGACTTGCTCGTGAGGTAGAAAAATACTACCTGCATATTAGGGAAAAAATAAAAGTCATTTAAAACCTAAGTTTAGTGAAGGCAAAAACACAGTTGCACAAAAATAAAAATGAATCATATGAAGTAATGAACATAAAAATAAGATAATCAGAAGGACACGAGAAAACTTTGAAGCCAAAAAAGAAAAGGGGAAATGTTTTGTTGAACCAAAACATAGCAATCCACCTTATCATGGTGCCTGAGTCTGCATGTGTGAGCGATCACAGAAAAAAAGAGACCATTTGATCAGGCCCCTTCTTGCAACCAGGGGCTCTAAAACAAGCCTATGGGTCATGGACAAAACTGGTCCTGTGCTATGTGGACCAATCACCAGTTGTCAAAACTGGTTGTAATGAGATGGTCACCTCTGTTGTGGGGAAGGACTCCATGAGGTTGAGTGATACCAGACAGCTGTAGGCCACCTCACCACAATTCCACTGTCCTTCTGAAGGTCTTCAGTGTTTGCATGGCCTTCCCAATCTGAGCCCAAGCATCATTCTGTCATTCAGCATCTATGGTAATCGCAGTTTTCTCCATAATGAACACTATGCTGTAACATAACAGTGTTTATAAGTGCACTTATAGTGCAGGTCAACAATTGATTCTGTAATTATATTATCACATCTGTGACTGTTTGTTTTCGTGACAAAGGAACTGAGGTGTCAACTGAAAACTTCTATGACAGCATTTCAAGGCTTTTGACATATAATCCAGGTGGACCCTCTATGCCCTGCTGATGGGACTGTATAGAGCTGCAGCCATAAGGCTGTTGGTATCTGCTGTAGTAACAACCTTTGAACAAAATGGTGTATGTAAAGGGAGTTATTAAACTGCCTCTAAAGTCCTATCAAGTTTGGTCAACTTGTGGGTCTCTGGAGGCAGCTGATGGGCACCAGCAGGCCAAGCTGAGTGTGGCTTTGGCAGTGGCTGAAAAGAAAGTAAAAACTTGTGTGTGGATGGAGTTTGGTGAAGCCACAGAGCACAGCTTTTAGGTGACTCAGTAGGGAGAGGTGAGTGTGGATGTGGGGATGGAGTTTTGTGGACTTTGCTGAGTACGGTGGTAAAAGGAATACTTTGAGGATCTCCTCAGTCCCTTCACACAGGAAGAAGATTCTGAATACTGTGGATGACTTGCCAATAATTAGGGAAAAGCTCGTAGTGGCAGAGCCTCTGGGGTGAATGATATTCATTCTGAGTTTTATGAGTTTTAGGCTTTGGATGTTGTGGGATTGTCTTGGTTTACATGCCTGTGCAACATTGCTTGTAGGTCTGCTCTAGACTGGCAGACTATGGCTTGGTTCCCTGACAGCTGCTATCTGCTAATTAGGGCTATGTAACAGACTAATAAAATTCTAGGATTTCACTCAACAAAAGTGAAGCAAAAACTTTTTTTGGTGGGGTGTCGCTCTCGGCAAACTTTGTTACTTGTCAGCAAATTTCATTAGCTTCTTTCAGATTATGATTCTATCACATGTACCCAAAATAACTGACAATCTGACTAAAAGGCTGTCAGCACGGAAACATTCAAAATCAGTGGAGTCAGTCATCAATAGAGAATGACAAAAAGTTAGATGGAGACCCTTTTTATTTACTGTTGTGCACTTTATTGTTGATTTTAGCATAATCCATGACAAACAGAAATGCATTACAAAAAATTGTGTTGGCATCTTTGAGATCCCACCCAGATATCACAAATCATGTTTTTAGATAAGCATATTAGTCCGAACCAAGCTACAAATATGGGTCTTTAATAGTTTCCAGACCAATGCTGCATTGAATCTTGGCCGCTTTGTCAGGCAAAAGGACATATAAAGTATTAAGGCTACATCATCCTGTGAATTCCAAAATGTGTTTTTCTTTCCTGCACATTGAACGGACGCCTGAATACTTGCCTGACTTTTGAATCGATGTTCATCACAGAGAATAAATCAGAAGATGACCTCGATAAGATGAGAGCATGTATACTGTACGCCTAGTGAGCAGGAAAATAAAGAAGTTGACAAATTCACACTTACACAATCTGTGGGGTTTGTTTGGTCATTTTTCCTTCACATGGAGTGTTTTAGCTCTAAATCAGTCCACTTGGATTTTATTATTTTACTCTCACTCTTTCAACCGCTAAAATCCTTTTGTCAGCTTCTCCCCTCCCTCGCTGTATTCCTCCATCCTTTTCAGTCTTGGTGGCCTCCCATGAGTGTGGTGTGTCTAACCAAGCTGTCCGTGGCTGTCTGTCAGTCACATCAACACTCAGCCTTGGGGGAGACACAGAGAGCAGCATGGAGGAAAAAGGAAGTCCATATTTACTGTGGAATGGACTTTCGAATGGTGATCTACAGCCATGCGAAGAAATAAGTACACCCCATGGAAATTGCTTGCTATTTCAACAAGCAACATTTGATCCTCTTTGAAACAGTGCCTCTTCAGATTTTCCACCAATGGAATGTCTGTGCTTCTGGACAGTCTTTGGAAAAGGAACATTAGATGAAGACTACAGTTTGTCAATGAACACATCGGCAAATACAAGGCCTGTCCAAATAATGTGCTCTGCACAGATGAATCAAAGATAACATTCTCTGGCAATGATAACAGTTGTTGGCATTGACAAAGAACAGCTTCTCTGAAAAACATCATACTACTCATGAATTATGGTTGAAATCCTATGATTTGGGGTTGCTTTGCTTCTTCAGGACCAGCCAGCTTACAGTCCTTCACTCAGCTGTGAATTCTTCATTATATCAATGACAGCTTGAAGATAATGCAAGTCCATCAGCCCAAAAGAGGGAGATGCACTGAAAGTGTACCCTTTGAAAGGCGTCAATCAATAATATCTGTTTAGAAATGCACTGGCACTGTGAATTTTGGTGACTAAGAATCATTCTAAGTCAGCAAGATCATGCTTGCTACCTGCAACCTTGTGTACAGTTACACCCTCATTTCAAGGAGCCTCATTTTGACAAAGTAGTCATGGTCCGTTTGTTCAAATCTGGGCATAAATCATGCATACAAATTGAAATCATCACTCAGTCTAATTTCGTGGCACTATCCCTCAGATGCTGGAGAATTGTAAGTTTTTTTTTTTTTTTGTTTTGGGTTTTTTTGTAGAGGGAGTTTCTCATCCTGGGCTGACGGCTCACACGTGCTCCTTGTCCTTCACCTGTTTTCTTTTTTCTTGGAGCCTGTTAGTCATTTTTCATATCAACTTTGAGTCCAACCTTTTGTTTTAATTTGAGCCACAGTGAGTCTCGCCCACCCCATTTCCGTTGTTTTTTGCCTTAGCAACACAGGCTTCTCTCTTGGGGCCATTTTATACCTGTCATGCAGTGTCTGCAAATTCACACCGTATGACAAAGTTGACATCAAATAGACATCATGTGCAATGCCGGTAGCCGCTGCAAACTGTTGTTTGAAAGTGACCCCAAGACTGGATTGTAGGTAGCTGACAGCTGGTGTCATAAGCATAGACAGCTTCTTTTACTCATCTTTCAACCACTGTCTGAGTGGCGACACCTATTGTTCAGGAGAATACTGTAGTGGCTACCTGTGCAGTAAAGGTGAGCATAAATGGATGTGTCTGCGTGATGATGTAACCAGGGGTGCATGAACAAACCAACATTGCAACATCATCACTGCTTCACTACTTCACCGCTTGGCAAAGGTGTTTCGTTATAGAGCCGAGGTCACTAACAGGCGCAATGATGTCTCATGCGGACCCGAATCTAATACCAAAACAGAAATGACCACTTAAAATCTTGTTGAGCACTGACTGTTTTACCGGCGCAGCTTTTACAGTCCTTACGGTAGTGGTAAAGCATCCAAGGAAACCCACTAACCACGTGATACCACCAAGCTGGTTCCTGCCGGCGGGGAACATTGTAACAACTTTGTAACAAACAGGGTTATCATAGTTAACAAAAACGAACACTGTAATTAAAAAAACATTTTCATTAATTGAAATAAATAAAAACTATAATTAAAAGGAAAAAACAATAACTAACTAAAACTGTATTGGGAGTTTACAAAACTAACTAACTAAAACTAACTGAAATTATATATAAAATGACCTTCGTTTTTGTTATTTTATTTAAAACCTTTGTGGATTGATATGAAATCATTTTTTTCGGCTCTAGCAATTTAAGCTGGGAGTGCCATCGGGCAACTGTGTGCAAGCTCACTGCGCTGGTCCGCAAAGTAATGGCAGCGGTCTGCCGAGAAAGCGGCAGAGTCCCATAAAGGGGTTTCTTCGAGTATGATAGCAAGACAGATAGAAGCGAGTGTCTTGTTGTGGAAAACGTATGCGGAGCACTTCTCAAGCGGAAAACCACCAACATCAAAGTCCACCTGAGAAGCACACAACGGCTACAGAAAACGCTCTGATCCTACGACGTCACCTGTCATGCACCTCTGGAGAAATGTGACTACTCGTCGGGTCCCCGCAGCCCACAACTTTGTGACTCACCTGTTCAGTCCTTGTGCGTATCCGGCTACTTTTCGCCGCAGTGTTTTTATCAGTCAGAGAATAACAATCAGAAATAATAATCAAAGCATCAATATAAGAACTCACAAATGTCAGCAAATTCCTGCAGCGAGACTGCTGAAAATATTGGAATGGATATGAGTGAATGAAGAAAGTGAAAAAACAGGGACAAATATGTTTGCAGCCAAAAAACACCAGCACTTGACCACAAGGTAATTAACACACATAATCCAGCTATATAAGCATGAATGCGGACATGAGGTCAGCCACTTTGTAGTCTAATTAGGAGCATCTAACCGAGCTAGCTCTGTGAGCAGCTCCAAAACAGAAGCAGCTTCATGTGGTGATAACATCAGGATGCAACTGGATTTGAGCTTTGATTCCTTCAAAGAGTTCAGTTGGTTTTTGTCAAACATTTGCTGTGTTCTGATGTTATACTCCACGTGTACTGCACTGATGCTGAAATTCATTTTAGAGTTTATTGAGTTTTGGAGTTCATGTTTTTCTTTATGTTTCTCCCTGTTGATGTTCATGTGTGTCCTTAATATTACACACATTAAGCGCATAATGCTGCTATTTTGTGAACAGGTGGTTGTTAAATGCAGTTTTTTAAACTGTATCTTTTGTTGAGTTTTTATTACACAATAGTCACTCTTGCACCTGACAAAGTATGAAAAACTAAAACTAATACTAAAACTAAACTATAATGTAAAATCCAAAAATACACACACACACACACAAATATATATATATATATATATATATAACATTAAATAGTTGGACTTCTGGACCTTGGCCTCATGAAATTTTGTCTGACTGGACCTCTTTAAATTTTATTTGAATACCCCTGTTATAGCGTGTGGCTGTACGCAGATAGTATGCAGATTGCAGGCATGAGCCCACTGTTTCAGAATGACTGATTTATAGGCTCAGTGGTAAGAACCGAATTGGCTGGTGTGCACATGCCATATCTGACGGTGCAAACTCATTTTTGCGCAGGATAAGAACGTTTCCACGCACGTACTAGTAAATGAGGCCCAGTGCTGTAATGAGAGATGCCTGCAACGCTAAAGCAAAAAAGCACCAGAAAATAAGACTGAAGAAACGGAAACAATAGCGGAGTGGGTTCCAGAAAAGGATTGCCTTTCGAAAATGTTTCCTCCAGAGTGACTATAAACAAACAAGCAAACAAACAAAAAAACAGTAGATGGGTAGTTGTTGAAAAATACACATATTCTCCTGAAGAAATGAGACTGTAATTATTGACATCCATCAATGATGGAAATCATTTTAAATACGTGATAAGAAGATATTTCAAAAGTGGTTGCCTACATCTTTTTACTTAGTATTTTGTGTTGTTTGCATATAATTTATTATCTTATTAATGCATATTTAATTCTACTTAGTTATTGGCTTATGGTATTTTGGAAAACTAAAGTCATTGAAGAAGTAGCATTCAGTTTAAGGATGTGTATTTTCATTATTTGTTCATGCATATGGCCTGAGCCACAAACAAATGCAGGTAAGAAAACACTGATGAATCCCAGATTTTTGTGCGATATGTTTGTGCATACAAATGACAAGGAGTGTCTCAAACAGGAGAAATGGAAAATTGTGGAACAGCTCAGATTTAAGTCCCACTGAAATGTTGTGTAGGTACTTAAAATGGGCAATACATGTGGAAATAAAACAATACAAAAAAAAAAGACCCTCTTCAATAGTCTTGTGACTCTTCCAGGATTTTTGACCACTCGTCCATATAAAAAGGAATTTTATATGGAACAGTGATCAGAAATTTGAGCGAGTGTCAATGATGGGTGGACAATTATGCAAAACACTTCTAAGAAGTTATCTCTGCAAGAAGAGGAAAATACTCACATCGTCTGAATATGAAACTATTTGTGTTGAATGAAGTATTTGACAAAAAAGACAAAAATTTCCATAGGGTGTCTTTGTATGTCTTTGTCTATGTAAATATGTAACAAGTGTATTCAAGAAGAACTCCAAAAGGAAAATAATGAAGTGAAAAACTGACCACTTCTTTTACTAATCCATTTATTCCACCCCAAACCACCACTATGCCTCTTAAAGCCCTATATCTCTCTATCTCTTTTTTTTTCTTCCTGTGGGCTCCCTCTCTCAGTGTTATTGAGTCCCTGCTCCCTGTGTCATCTCTCTCATACCTCTCTGTTCAAATGACAGGCTCCCCTCTTAGCCCCTGTCACCATAGCTGCCACCTTGGCAGCAAGTGAGAGTGTGAAGCTGTGTGGGAGTTTTCTGCGGTGCTGACGACGTCTCGGGCTACTTTTCTTTTCCACCAATGAGACTTACAGATTTGGATTTTTATGTAAATATCAAATGTCTAAAGCAAGTGTCTGAGAAAATCCTGAAGGTTCTTAACTTGTCCCCAAATGCCATGATTTGCATATCAAATTAAGATCACTAAAAGTTAAGATATAATCACCTATCTAAAGATTTACCTCCCCCCCAAAAATGAAGCCAATTACTTGTGTCTTCCTTCAGCTACCTTTAGGATCCATATTGTTTTTTAACTCGTGATAAGGTGAAGAAAAGGATGAAAGGGAAACCAGGTATATCTATCATTACCCGGCCCCCTGCCTGCACAATCTCCTTTATAGGGACCGCCCACAGTGACACACTCAAATTATTCATGGGAATTGCAGACCACCTAGCACCTTGCAGGAGTATCACTCATCCATCCTCAGATACATGGACACTTTAATTTGATAGTGTGAAATTGGAGAGACTCTGAAGAACCTCCCCAAAATCTTATTTCTTCTTTCTTCACTGTCACTAGTATGTGTCTGAATTTCGAGAAAACTTATAATTTGCTTTTTTTTCCCTGATCTTCGCAGGACTGTGATCTTTCTCTTACTCCCGACTCAATTTCCTCCCTAAAATTTGTATTGCAGTTTTACTGGGTCTTTTCATACTTGGGTCCATTTTGTTCATGTCTCTTGGTCTCATAAAAAAACAAAAAAAAACAAATAAACATTTTTTTTCTATTTTTTTTTTGTCTTCATTTCTAAATGACTTCTTTCTCAAGCACAGAGCTGATGGCAGCAATCTGATGTTAGCAGTGAAATTTGTACATATACAATAAGCAGAGGTGGCAAAAGTACTGACAGTACTCGAGTTAAAAACTAATCTGGTAAAAGTTGAAGTACTGGTTCAACTTCTTTACTTAAAGTAAAAGAACATGCAAGTACATGCTCTGAAATGTACTCAAAGTAAGAAAGTAAAAGTAGCTCTCTGGGCGACGTTTCTACCAGCTATTTTTCTGTAAAGCTAACTGAACCTCATCATAGATTATTGTAACGCAAGCCGGAAACGGAAATATTATAGATATTTGTGTAAAAATGTAGGGAGTAAAAGTAAAAAGTAGTCAGAAAAAGAAATAATCAAGTAAAGTGCAGATACCTGAAAAATCTACTTAAGTACAGTAACAAAGTATTTGTACTTCGTTACTTCCCACTTCTGACAATAAGAATAATCCTACTGCTTTTTAGTAACACATAATACTCATCCCTGATTTGCAGTTTTTGTGTATTCGATGTGGGCACTGATGCGTTTGTGCTCACACTTTGCAAACATGCTTTAACCTTGAAGTCAGGCTGACCTGCAGCATAAGGGAAGGATTGTTGCAAACCACCATTAACCTGAATGCACATTACTTTTCATACTAATGAAGTCAACCTTACAGAGAATAACTGCATGTCTTGTACCTGCACTGACTGTACAGCCCCATCAAAGAGATGACTACAGGACCAGCAGGAGTTTGACTGCGGTTTGTGTTCTTACAGGTTTCAGACCGAACTGCCCTGGGCTATGGATCTCGCTGAGTGTTTTCTGATAGATGTGCCTCTCTATTCTACTTCAGCTTGAACGCAAATACTTCAGAGTGGGATAGACTAAGAACACATTTACTCCCAGTGGCACACACTGCCCTACTTTTGCCCAACACCATGGCCAACAGTCTTTTTTGGCTCTTTTTGTCAGATTCATACTGACAAAATACATACGTGTTTGGAGTGAGAGTGGCCTACAAAATTTCTAACAATGTTTATTCTTTCTTTCATGTCTTCACTGTCTAAAAGAGAAAAGAGTTCTCTGAGATTGGATTGGTCCACCACCCTCATAAAAAAAAACAAGTTTGCACTAGTAATCGCAGACCTTATGGACACCACCTACCAGCTGGTTTTCTCTCTCTTTGTTGCTGAATCCACAAGAAGAATAGATTCTTCTTAAAGGTTCTGTAAATATGTCCATTCACATGCATCCCGTTCATGTTAAGGACCAGTTTACTATAGAAAACCACTTTGATATACTGTAATTAATTAAGTAGGTGTATTATACCTAATTAGGTGTCTTCAGGTATTTAAGTAGGCATCTTTTTGTTGCAAGTGTATTGCTGCCTTTCCGTATTTATTTTTCCTACTTACATATTGTAATCTCCTGGTTAATACTTTACAAAAGAGAAAACTGCCTGTTTAATTGTGACCTCAATTTGCACCACCCAGGGCAGTTTATACACATATCCAGAGGAAACTGTAAACATTGAATTGTTGGTATTGAAATGACAAAAAAAAAACAACAACCCAACAACAAAAAAGTCAGGGTATTATCTTTCATGCATATAATGTGTGTGTGTGTGTGCGTGTGTGTGTGGTAGTAATGTTTGTGTCTTGAATTATCAGAAAGGAAACACACAGCTGAAAGAAAAGAGCGGACCTGATAAGACAGTGCCCGAAAGAAACTTCTGCCAACAACTTCTCAGTCTCTTAGCAACAGCTGCTGAGGCTCCGTGCAGGAGGAAACTCTCCTCTGATTTTCCAGCCGCTCTCCCGAATACTCGATTTAGGTGGTTGAGCATCAGTAACGTACTATACTGCATTTATCACCAGGCCTTTAAATTATCTAAACATTTTTTTTTTTAGGTTTGAAAAAATATAAAAGAAGTTAGAATAGACTCAACTTCTAATTGCAGTGACTTGATAATACTTTCTTTTTGTTGTTAGGAAATGTAAATGTAACAGTATTGTTATTGTTATTGGGGGGTTTGTTGCCAGGCAAGTTGACTGATGAGAGCAAACTGGGAATTTTGGTAGTTGGAGTAAAAGAGGAGCTAAAAAGGAGTGTTTCAGACAGAGGGAGAAAAGAAGGGCTAGAGCCCTCACAAAAATGTCTGTTGTGGATGTTAAAACCTGTAATACTATTCTAATTGCCATTTAATTATTAAGCTAAATATTGGCTCTTCAATTAGAAGGTAATGGAAGTTGATTTCTTCTTCTTCCTTTGGCTACTCCCTTCAGGGGTCACCACAGTGGATCATATGCCTCCATCTCACCCTATTCTTAGCATCCACCTCTGTCACACCAGCCCTCTGCATTTCCTACCTCACTACATCCATGAATCTCCTCTGTGGTCTTCCTCTTTTCCTCCTGCTTGGCAGCTCTATCTTCATCGTCTGTTGTCCAATATATCCACCATCCCTTCTCTGCATATCTGTAAACCATCTCAACTTTGCCTCTCTCAATCTGAGCTGTCCCTTTGATGTACTCAGTTCTGCTCCTGTCCATCTGGGTCACTCTCAGAGAAACTCTTAACACCTTCAACTCTGCCACCTCCGGCTTGGTCTCCTGTCTTTTTGTCAGGGCCACCGTCTCCAAACCGTACATCATCTCCACCCGCTCCGCCCTGCCTGGTCTCTCTTGTTCACATCTCTTTTGCACTATCCATTGATTTGGATGGTTGACCCAGGCATTTAAACTCTTAAACGCTTACTCCTCTCTATAGAGCAAACCTCCACCTCTCCAGGCTCTCTTCTATCTGTTCCCTAGACAGATCACAATGTCATGTGCGAACGTCATAGTAATGAAAGTTACATAGTAATTTTTTTACATACTCATAACATTTGAGTAAGTACGCTTAGTGTAGACTAAATCAAATTTATGTCTCAGGTTTTTTTGTTTTTAAAAAACAACATATTAAAGGCAACATCTGGCTACCCACATGTTGGACAGCACATTAGCAGGACATTATCTGAGCAGCATGTCACTGCAGATGAGGAGGCTGCACTTTCAGAACAGATTTCTTAGGGCACTCATTTTTTTTGCAACAAAGAAGATGGACTTCAATCATAGTATAAGCAACCAGTCAGAATCAAATATTATTTACTTAATGTAAAAAAAAAAAAAAAGTATTAAGGTGACAGCTTAGTAAAAGAAGTGGTCAATTTGTTCTTTTGAAGCCCTTATCACAAGATTTTGTGGTGATGGCATCCCAACTCCACAAACACTCTACCCACCAATTTTCTCACAAAAACAGGTGGGCTACCACTATGACTGGCCAAAAGAATATGTTGCCGTTGTATGTCATTTTCATGAGACCAGGTGAAATGTACCTTTCTCCCTTTTTCTTTAGAATTTTTTCAACTTGTGGTCAACAAGAGATAATGCAAGCGGTGGCCAAAAGATAAAAGAGAAGAGAAAGCTGAAGCTAGCCATTCCATTTTTAACATTCACATTTCTTACAAGTATGCATGCATTGAGGAAATTGCTTATACAGTTGATTATAGACTGTAGCTGGTGCACTTAGCATGATGTGGGAGAGGAACCCAGGAGCGAGGAAAATTGTTGAACGGTCAGAATACTGTTATTTACACACATTTGTGCAAATAAGTGTAGGTGCTAAATATTCCAGAAGCATGGGGATGAAACTTTATTTCAAACCACAAGCTGAGGAAGATTTTTCTTTTCTGTGGATTTTTTTCCCCTTTCCCTTCGGCTTGCAAATATTACAATACAACATGGCTGCAGAGCACATGTCTCTGCGTCACGACTGCAAGGCTGTGACAGGTAGCAGAAGTGAAGTGAAGCGTGCACAGATGCTAGCTTGAACCTGTTTTTCAGCAAGAGGTTATCGAGAAAACTTTTGCTTGCTGAGCAGCAAGTGAACGAAAAGGAATCAAAGGAAGGCCACACACTTTTTTTCCGTACCCGGGGGCGGGGACCATCCGTGGCACAGCTGGGCTTGCTGAGAGCCTTGAGGCGAGAAGGGCACCCCTCTGGTGCCTGGAGGGCAGACCACACCCTGCTGCCCTACAGGCCACAAGATGTCTGGCAAGGGCCAGGCACAGATGGGAGTGAGTGTGCTGTGGCTTTCACAGATTGATTGTTGGATATGTCACGAATAAGTGCAAGGTATGTAAATGAAATGTTCAAACATCTTTGCTCCTGTTTCACATACACACTAAAACTGCCCACAGTTTAAGAGCATTGAGTGAAAGCACAATTAATAACATCAGCAGCAAATGTGCTCAAACTGAATTATACATCTGTGAAAATCCACAATTGTCCAGCAAAAAAGATATCTACATAAATGTTTTAAGCCAGCTTTGCCACTATGGAGAGCCTGGTCACTGTACACAGAGCAGAACTGATAAGCTGGATCAGAAGTTTTGAATAAAACTATAATCATGTTTAGGCATGAGTGAGTAACTGTTTTAATCTTAAGAACATACATTGATGGTTACAGAGGAAAAAAACATTTACTAACCCAAAATTTTGTGATTAGAAAATGGTTACATCTGAATATATTATTTCTGGTAAAAACCTTGTACATAGAATATTCAAATTTATTTGTCACATACATGCAGTGAAATTCAGTCTTTGCATTTAACCCAACACACATGCAGTACATGTGGAGCAGAGGGCAGCTAGCAAGCACCCGGGGAGCAACCGGGGGGTGGGGGGTGGTTAAGGGCCTTGCTCAAGGGCCCACAGTGATGCCAGTACAAGGATTCAAACCAGCATCCTCTCAGTGATAAACACCTCTTCTTCTCCTCTAGGCCACCACTCCTATCCCTGGATCATTTTGGGTGCATGTTTCCAGACAGCACTGGTGACATCTTGGTGCAAGCTCTTATTTTTTTAATCAGCAACAACAGTAATTATGCTGTTAACAAATGAATACACACCCCACTAATACTGGGGAACTTTTCAATTATTTATTAAATCCAATACAATGCCCCTGAGTAAGTAAATAAAAGATAGCCACTTAAAATGTATTAAAACATATTAAAGTACTGAATAAAACAGATTTAAATAAACCAAATACTCGGGAAAATAACTGCCCTTAAAAAGACGTGATGTCACTGTGCGAATAGCTCTAAAAGGCAAGAAAGTTATTGTTCTGGGGATGCGTGTTTTACTTACATCCAAGTGCTTGAGAACAGTCCTTTCAGGCTGTCTGGTGTCTCTAATGGCTTTTTTGCAGTGTCTCATCCTCTCCACACGATCCCGGTGCTTTTCCTCACACAGACCACTAAGTGAGAGCAAAAAACACACACACGCACACGCGAGCGCGCGCGCACACACACACACACACACACACACACACACACACACACACACAGGTTCTGTTTGCTTTACTTAGCTGCTACTGAAAGTTGCACAGCACCTGATATCTTGGGATTCTGCAAGCTAAATCATGGTCATTTTACAGTATTAAATGACTCAGTGAAAAGATTATAATTAGGGTGTTGTTAATGGCATTAAGAAAAAAATCTAAAGGAAAAAAAAAGGCTTGTGAAATTTTACCCAGACTACTCTGTTCAGTGTAGTTAGCCGAACTTTTTCACCATGCCTTTCTGTTTCTGTGTCCGTCTTTGTGTCTTTCTGCCAGTACCTTCTCCATTACTCAGTCTTCAGCTATCTGTTTAACTAAATAAAAGAGAAAGAAAGGATTCACAGTGTCAGATTTTACAGGAGGCTCACACAAAAACTCAGCAGAAATATTCCCACTGAGTGTCAGACATGGGCCTGATCATTTTTACATCAGAATTCCTTACAAAAGGTGAATGCTGCAGCTTCTTATTTCAACCTGTTTCAGGTTGTTGTCTGTGACATCCCGCAGTGAGAAAGCCTTGCCATGAAGGGCGTTTCTGACGAAATGTTACATGCACGATTTGTTGGCTTTACAATTGATGGTGCAGCTGCTGTGATGGGCCCATACAGAGAGGCAGCAACACTCCTGTGCAGAGTGCTCATCACTAACCTGACCGTCACTCAATGGATCATTCAGAAGTTAGAAAACATGCTTAATGATGCTGTAAAACACATTACAGATTCTTAAATTCCGTAAGTCTGCTGCTGATCTCAGTAAAAGTAGAAGGGTCGTCTCCACCCCTTTTGGGAGTGTTGCAGATGCAGGTAAAAAACGGGATGACGTGCTGCCGATGACAGTTTCACAGGATGTATCTCATCAAAAAAGACTTAGTAATCTGTTACAGTGGAGTATTTCTTTACTAAATTGACACACTGCTGCTGTTCAGTTTGATATTATTTGATATTAAATATTGATGTTAAATCTTACATACTGTTTGGGTGAAATCTGACCCAATTTGGCAGTAAAAATTCCTTAAATGTCATTTCTTTAGCCTGAAAGTGACAAAAAAAAGAAGATACTTTTAGATTTTATATTGTTGTACAGGTGCTCCACATTTTTTTTATGATGAGAATGTGTTCAATAATCCATTATCCTATGGAAAATAGTGCTTTAGGGAATCTTGAAATTGTGAAACTATGCATGCCTTGTCAGTGCTTTTTTTTTTTGTACAGCTGTGACCGTGTTCACAGTGGACCTTGGACACTGCCGCTAGAAATATCTGTGTTCCCTCTACATTTGCCCAGGTTGGAGCAATAATTTTGGTTGAGCTGTGGTCTCCAGCCACTGTTTTCCCTAGTCCTTGTCCATGGAACTTAAACAATCACCTGTGGGAATGAAAAAGTTAGGATTCAGGTGTTACTAAAGCTGCCATCATCCCGCTGGACAGCTTCACAATATAAGTATAATCCTTGTCAACAAGTACAGAAACATTCAATTGATGACTTCATGCAGTCTCTTTCAGACAGTTGTCTCCACTGCTGTTGCACCAAGTGACATCATTGCCATTTGTGCCCTGTGCGCTTTTGGTCCCTTTTCATCCATTGTGGCCTAGGATGCTATAATCTGGCACACGCAGTGCAACCGGTGAAGTCTTGCTGGAGGCGCGAGTCTGCCAGCAGGTTTGTCTGCGGCATTTGTACGCTAGAGCAAAGCGGGGGTAGAGGATTTCCAGATGGCAAAGAGGGAGATTGCTGCATACAGTTGAAAAAAAATAATCCTTTGCAAGAAAACTGTGGAAAAACCTAGGCAATTGCTTTGTTTCCTATTTTGACTTCTTCTAAGCCTATTCTAATGGTGAAGCAGTGATAGTTTTTTGAGCTACGCCTATCAATAAGATTCTGAGTCAAATGCGATTAGAGATGGTCATGGCACTGTCATCAGCAGGCTGTTCAAGCAAGTAAAGCATCAACCATGCTCGAGGCTCAAGAATGCAACTCTCGAAGGTATTTAAGTGTTCATTGTCCATTTAACTTATAAATGAGTTTTTAAAAAAACAATACAGAAAGTAAATACCTGTGTTTTGGGTTTTTTTTACACTTTCCCCTCAAAATCGAGCTTGAAAAGATGTGCTCTCCGGGCACACAGTTCAGACTGTAAAAAGCGGGAAAGGAGATGAAAAGGCGAAAGAATGAGAGAAGGAGAACGAGAAAGGAGACAGAGACAGAGATTCCTTTGATGTTCTCTGCTATAACACATCACAAAGTCAACTCAGAGGGTTTGTTAAAAATGCATGACATGCACACAACTAGAAAATAAGTAATGAACTTAAAGAAATAAAGATCAAGTGATTTCATACACACCCGGACTTCAAAGAATCAACTTGACTTGAGAAGAAGATGAGAGAAGGGGGGGGAAATACATATCAATGATTTCTTCACTCTCAGATTGCAGACTAATTATCACTCTGTACCACATAGTGGGGCAGACATGGCTGAAACTGCACCAATGAATGGAATGAAAAGGGTAGAAATTCTCTGGATTTCATTGGAAGTTTAGGCAAACATTTAGTATGACCTGATCGAGAGGTCTGACTATATTCTACTTGAACCTGCCACACCAGCGGGAGTGTAATAGACACAATCTGACTTTGCATTCCAGCAATGGAACACCAGATTGAGGCAAGGAAGCAGATAATTGCTACATAATTACATGCAACAGCAGCCATTAGAATATCCGATAAAAAAAAAAAAAAGTGGGGAAAAAAAAAAACAATTATAAAAGGATGATAATGAGGATCCATTCGAGCGCTAGGGAGACCTTGATTCTCGCCTTGTTTGACTTCCATATGCTGGCCCAGATCCCACCATTGGGAAATGGACACAAGCACAACTTGACACATCATGTTTGCTGTTTCTTTTTTTCTCCAAAACCTTAAATAAATTCATTCAGTCACTCTTTTTGCACCAAGTGGGCTTTAGGGGAAACTATTTTTTAAATTCAATTTGACGATACTAACATTTCTATTAAAACTACCTGATGCCAGACCAAAGCTTGGGGGAGAAAAGGCAGGAAAATGGGAGCTATCTATAGCAAATTTATTTTGGTTTACCAGCTATTTAAGTGTTTAAATGCACCCAACAGCAAGGTGTTATCGGCTTATCAACCTGGCGACTGCTATCAGCTTGGTTTGCTGTGAAGTCTATTTTTACGGCAAGGTGTTGGTGAGCCATTGTGCTTGCTCTCCCCAACCACCCAACTCCCTTTCCCCATTTGTATCTTTATTCAGTGTACACAAATGTAATCCACTGAATTTGAAATCATTTCCAGCTCAAGTCAATGAATGCAACTATAAGCCTATGGTGCCAAAACCTCGGGAGCATATGAATAAATCAGGAGAGGGAGAAAGGGGGGAAATGCAGAAGAAGCAGGGGAACAAAACTAGATCTTTTTACCCCTCAGGTCTCCCTGCTACCCAGAAAAAGTAATCGGCTTAACCCATGGTGTTGCCGTGGGTTCTCTAGCATGAGCTAGACGGTACCAAACGAGATCCCACCAAAACCAGAGAGAAGTAAAAATCAATGGCATACACCCTCTGACTAATGGGATTTCCTCCATTGTATTGTGCATCGGGAAGATGTGGGTATGTGTGTCAGTGTATATTTGCGCATGCAGGAGACTCTATGCCCTTGCATTTGCACTTGTTTGTGTGAGCGTGCATATTTGGTAAGGAGGGTGGTGGGTGGTAAACGTCTGACATTTCCTCACAGCGGGGGGCATCTTGGGCATGCTTGGGGGTAGAAAATCATGTGTACACGCTGAGGGGAGGAGGATGGCAGAGAGGGAACCATAAAAGGGGTATGAGCAGAAGCAGGGAAAGACAAAACAGAAGGAGAGAGAGAAATGCCTAGGGCTTCCAACTGTGGTGGCACTGCAGAAAGGTGGTATTGGTGGGGTAGGTCTCTCTTGTCTCTCTCTTTGCAAGGATTTTTTTTTTCTGTAGCATGAATAGAGGTGCATTATTAATTTGACCTAGAAAGAACATAAAGAAAGAGGATGGGAGGTGCTAAACTGGAGTGGTAAGAAGTGGTTTTGTATGAATAAGCAGTGTTGACGGTAAGCGGAGGATGTACAGTGGATCAAGACATAAAACAAGAAGAAAACAGGAAGTTCTAAAATCTACCACAGCTAAAATATGCTTGTCTACCACTTGGCCCTCTTAACTTCCCTTTTTGAAGCACTGGCTGAGTAACACCTGCAGACTTGGAATTACCTTTCAATTACTGCTGATAAATCTACGCAAGGCTTTGGGGAGATTCTACTTTTAAGCTGGCTAACAAGACTAATTAAGTAACGAGACCTGGAGGGCTGCGAGAAAGGGTTTTCTCTCTCTCTCTTTTTTAACTATTAAATATTCTCTGTTTTACTGTAATCTCAAACCCATTTTTGTGCTGTCCAGGTATTAGAGTAACCCATCCGGTTTCTCGCTAAGTCCCAAAGTCAAAAGAATTTAGCATTATCGTGCATGTTGATGAATTTCACACATTGTTTCACAGTGCAGGTCCAGCTCATGCTGTACTTCAAGCGCTGTGCAATGGAGGATATAAGCAAGGCCTCAGCACAGAGTCTAATGCAACATATCATGAATAACTAAAGACAGTTTGCCATTTTCAACAGGGGGGCTTCTGGGGAGGCAGTGAAGTGGTTTTGCAGTGCTAGGCAGTAAGGTCTCAGCGCAAGAGAACATGTAGGCATTACCCTGCCAAACGCAGCCCGCAGCTGGGTAATAGCATGCATATGCACACTGCAGGAGCCACTGAATTATTTACACCTCTAAATGTACAGAGAATTCCTTGAGCATCATGTACTGTCTATCACACTCCACCTCTCTCTCAGCTAAAATAATATGCTGTACTTCACCTCTTTCCTAGTAGTAACAGGACTTTTGTGAGCATATGCTGTGTCTCTCTGCGTGTATAAATGGAATGTACGCTTGTATGTGGTGCATGCATGTTTGATTGCAATTTTGCGTTGTATGGAATGCGTGTCTTTAGGGGCGACTGAGGGAGCACATAATGTAAATAAAGACGAGGATAATGATGACACTAAAACAGTGGTTTGGACTCTGTCATGGGGGGGGGGTGCAGGAACATTCTCCTGTCTCCTTGCTGGGCTGACTGCAGCTTTCAAAGTAACACTGGAGATGACAGGGGGAAAAGTGCCGTGCCAATTAGAGTGCCGAGAGAGAAAGAGAAAAGGAGGTGGGTGCAGCGAGAGAGAAAAAGAGAGAGGGACGTGGTGAGAAGAGAGGCTACAAGTGAGAAAAGAAAAATAATGGCCTTACACTGTCAGGGTGGATGCTGAGCCAAACAGAGGGAGAGGAGGAGGTAAACACCAGTGGGACAAACAAGTCAGCAGGGACAAGAGAAAGGGAGAGAGAGATGCAGGGAGAGCTGAAGAAGGAAAGCAAGAAGTGATAGAGGGAGGGTTAAATTGGCCTATCTCCCCTCAGGCTCGGCGGCTTCACAATGGCGCCTCACTGGGAACGAAAGTAACGCTCCAAACAGGACCCGCAGGGGACACGTGTGTGTGTGTGTGTGTGTGTGTGTGTGTGTGTGTGTGTGTGTGTGTGTGTGTATGTGAGTGTGAGAGCGAGAGAGAGAGAGAGAGAGAGAGAGAGAGAGAAAGAGCATGTGTGCATGTCAGAAAGAGAAAAGAAAATGACAGACGCAGATAGTGAGGCAGGTACAGAGAAAATTTGTGAGTGTGTGAGAGAGCAATCCTCTGTGGGATCCATGGGGAAGCTTGTCACCAGTGGTCAGACAGACAGACTCAGTGGATTTAGGACTAAAATTTCAAGGGAACTCACAAACTGAAAGCACAGCAATTGGGTGAAACGAAGCTGTTAACTCGCTTGTTAGCCTGATTACTTAGGCAACTGAAACAAAGTCATATTCGTTGGATCTTTAACTTTTAGTGTGCACAAATTGGTTTCCCAACAAAGCACAGAATTTAACGCTGCGTCACAGTTTTGCTGCACATTTTGTTCGGAGCTGACTAAGAGGCTAGGTTAGACTTACAGTGTCTTGTATATGAATTTTATTGAATTTCTTTGCATGCATTTTTATATATACAGGCATGAGATAATGCATCTGAACCAGATGTGAAATTATAGGTCTTTAAGTTTTGGACTGGACTATTTCAAAAGAGATTCTCAAGAATTTTTGTTGCTAGTTTAAAAACAAAAAGTTATTTTAGAATCTGTGCCTACTAGTCCCCCAAAACCCACCCCCACCCTATTCTCCCAACTCCCAACTGCGTGACACTTTAAATTAGGACCCATGGCAAACATAAACTAAATAAATTGTTCTGTCTATTAAAATTTGGTCCTCCAGGACCCCAGTTAATTGGTATTTTTAAAAATAACAAATTAAAAAAGGAGACCAAAAAACAGTGATATGAAGTCATGGGGAACAAATTGACTGACAAAGCAATGAAAAATTGGCTTAATAGAAAAAAAAAGCACCTCGGAAACATGACAAAACCTCTGGGGTTAGTCTGGTTGGTATAGTCAGGGTTAATCTATTTAGGTCTTTAAATCTTAATATATTAAGATAAGTATCAATAAATTTATTTTCTTCGCTGGCTTTTCACTTGCTGCATCCATTTTTTAGCCACAGATCTGTGGGACAGGGATCACCCTGCTGACTCGGCTGGTGGGTCATAGCATCTCCCCAAAGTAGCAGTTGGTCAGCTCTTAAAACAGTCCATTGCAGCGTAACGTCACACTGAGCTGCCAAACTTCAGCGCC
This sequence comes from Pterophyllum scalare, assembly GCA_024447675.2. Lineage (NCBI taxonomy): Eukaryota > Metazoa > Chordata > Actinopteri > Cichliformes > Cichlidae > Pterophyllum > Pterophyllum scalare. The sequence continues at coordinate 26,782 of JAMQGT020008341.1, forward strand.
CAAGTGTGATTGTCACAACAACACTGAGCAGTATCATTTTGTATTTTCCTCCTTGCTTTCTTTATCTTTATATGTTCTGTGCTGCAATTAACAGTAGCTTTGGAGCCCCATGCTGTTCTTGTTTATCTTTGCGTCGGTCAGAAGAAAACACAGTTCAGTTTTTTTCAAATTAGGCACAGTTTGAGAGCAATCAGGCTACATGTCCATCTGTACTTAAATGCTCTCAATGGGACATAATCTGTTCACTATTGCAATGTGTTTTCGGTAATATTTACTCATTTTGCCTTTGATCATCAAGTCATTATACAATATGTGTACAATCCTTGTCATTCACAGCTCACAATGTGTTTACCATGCAGCAGTGGTTCTCAGTCTCCAGTCACTGAACAGATTCTAAGGCTTTGGTTGTTTTCTGTGGAAGCGCAATGCTTTCAACAAAGCAAAGAAAAGAGAGGTCTTGTAATTATGACTTCAGAATCTCATAATTATGACTTGCTGTCACTACATATAATCTTTATGAGAAAACTTTTTAATATAAATTGTTGTGGTATTCTACACCTTGAGTGAAAATTAATCAGATGCTCGGATGATGCTGTTATGTATGCAACAGTCACATACTGTTGGATGTGAATTAAAGGTCTAGTATCATTCACGCTGTCATTGTTTATTTATTAGGCATTAAATGTGACCACGGCAACCAAAAAACAAATTAGTATGTCAGCAGTGGGCTTCGAAAGTGAGTGAGATTGTTCAGGCAGAAAGCTGAATATGAAGGGTCCACTGTTGATTTAAAGCTAAGGGATGCTTTTTGGATGTATGATGCATCAAAAGGGCATCAATATTTTTGACTGTACCCTGAAAAGGATAAGCGGAAGAAAATGGATGGATGGATGGATGGATGGATGGATAAATGCTGTGCTGCCATTTGGTAACAGCTTATCAAAATAAGTATGTAAGTAAAGTATGACAAAAACACTTCTGCAATAGCAATTTAAGGTTTAGCTGAACTAAACTGACTGAAAACTATTTGCCAGCTCTTCATCTACAGATGTCTCTCTGATTAGATAGATATCCAATATAATAATCACAAACTGAACAACTGTAAGTAAACACAACAATAAACAGTCATAAGTTAAACTGAATATTACATTAGCTTATTAGCAGCAACATGAAAATGCACTGGCTCATGTCTACTCATAGAAATATCACTGGGAACAAACAACTCTCCAGATGGTCCAAATACAATAAGCCATGGCTACAATTATCAGTATAACTTAACAGGTTATATGGTTATTGAGCAGATTTAAAGCTGATCATTCACATATACAGTGTTCATTCCTCCGCAATCTTGAATAAAATGACTACCTAAGCAACACATATGCAGTAGTATAGGACCCCAGTCCTGGCTGAGTCATCCTTACAGCACCTGATCATTTCCCTTCATTTACCTGGCCAATATGGCCCACTTGTGGGAATGCAGTACAGTCACCCCCATAACAACAGGGCTATTATGTAAAGTTCACAAATTTCCCTAGCTCTGATTTAGTTGTCAGTTTTCACCATCTGGTACTGGTCGCAATTATACAAAATATGCCACTGGACAAAGATATGTTCACCATTAGTATTTACCTCAGCTGATCTAGCTATTCCATCAGAGCTGGTGTTAACATTCACCACTTTGCTCACAGGCCAAGAGGCCAATGTAAGGCCCGAGTTCTGCAATCATCACCACACTCCCTCGTAGACTCCTGCTGTTTCTTACAAACCTGGAGGTTTGGGAGGTAGTGTCCTGATTAACTGGGAGCAGCATTGGTCTGCCATCACCTGACTGTGCTGCCACCTTTTCGCAGTGATGATAGTGGTGGCATATAGCACCTGTGGCAAAGAGGCATCCTGTGGCCCATAAGAAATGTTTGGTGTCACAGGATATGGATCTGCTGCATCAGTTGAAACATGGCCCAAGAATTATCTTCTTCAGCCAGCAGTGTGAGAAGAACATCCTCATGAAGGGGTTCAGTGCCATTCACAACTTGTAGGGTGGTCAGAAATGACAGGATAGATGCCTGTAATACAGGCTTGGTCAAGAGTCTGTAATGCCTTTTTTCCACTAGTACCTACTTGGCTCGACTCTACTTGGTTTCATTCAATTTTCATTACAATTGAGTGCAGCCTCAGCAAGGCGGCCAATAGTCCATTTATGTCATTTGTATGCAACACAAACATAAACAGTCACTCCGTGTAACTTCCTCTGGATTTGTCATTAGCTACCAAGCACAAAAATGTCTGTGTTGGTTTGTATGTAGCCATTTCCCTCATTGTTGGTTTCTAGAAAATGGCAGGTTTGATTCTTGCGAAGGAGTCGATTTCATGACTCATCTATTGACATCACTGCCTGGCCAAGTACCAGGTGCTAAAAAAGTACCTGGAACCAGGTACTAGCACATAATGGAAAACACTAAAAACTCATGGAGTAAAAAATGCTGGCTTAGCTGTGTATGTATGGCCAGTTCTGATAAGCTGGGGTATGCGCAAATACTGCAGGCACTGGAGAGGCAGCAATA
>JAMQGT020008342.1:0-22839 GCA_024447675.2 Pterophyllum scalare
CACACACACACACACACACACACACACACACACACACACACACACACACACACACACACACACACACACACACACATGTTGCACCCCACAGGAAGTGTTTTTTTTTCAAGATGAATTCACAGTTTAACCTCAAAATGAAGTCAAGCTGACGGTGTATGCTGAACAGAAATGCTCCCGTTTGTTTTCTGATTTATTTCAGATTAAAAAGACAAAAAATGACAAAAGTTAACATCACAACACTTGGATGCTGATGCTCAGTAGCTCATGCTGCAGTCTTACATAAAAGTTTTATGCCCTTTTGGTTGTAGCAAGACTCTCCATAATGTGTGTATACTGTAGTAATACTCTGAAAACACAGTCTGAAGATTTGATTCTGTTTTTGCGCCGTGTGTAATCAGTGAGAATGGCCGTGTTCGCTGCAGTTCACAGTACGCGATGTTTGCTTTACACAACATACGACACACTGATGTGCAGCTCGTTTGCTCTGTGCAGTAAAAGTTTCCTGTTACATGATTAAAATGCCAACATACAACTCTAATAAATGATCAAGGACGATTGTGAAAGTTTACAACCAAGATGCCATTTGTGCTCTTTTTAAACTGTGACCTTTATGAATCAGTAGATAATCTAATATCTAGACTTTCTTACAGATATTTGATGGCCCTCTATAATTATAAATTTAGCTGATAATAAAATGTCACAGCAATCGATCAAGTCTGCAGGGGAGAGACAGCCAGGCCTTGGCACTGGAAAGGGATTTTATTAATTATGACTTATTTCATTCATAGAATGTGTTTATTCATTAATAAAGCTGGAAATTTTGACCCTGTTTACACCTGGTTTTCAAATGTGCCAGATCACTGCTGAGAGCCGTCTCTGTTTACAGCACCCGCGGTGTGTCTTCAAGATGTCCATTTGTGCTGATGTTACTGTCTGTGACACATCTGCTAAAAAGTGCACCACTCACCTCACCCGTCTGTCTTCAGTCCAGACAGACCAGATGTGTTTAGGAAGCAGCAGCAAAATTGTATTATAAAACTAAGTGTAAAAAAAAAGGATCTTTAAACCATTTATTGGTACTAATAAGCTAATAATCCCCCCCCCTCCCAAAAAAAAGCAGCACAGAACTCTGTGGACAAGTCACCAGTTTGTCACAGGGCAAAACAAAGAATCCAACTACACACTCTCACATCCAAATGGAGCATCTGTCACAGTTCCCTAACATGCATGTCTCTGGACTGTTGGGGGGAAACCAGAGGACCCAGAGGAAACCCGTGGAGGTCCAGACTGAACTCAGAAACTCCAGAGTTGACTGTCACTAGCAGATTCCTTCATGTGAGGCACCACTGTGTCACCCCACCATTGGTCATTTTACTGATTAACTGGTATTCCCACTGTATCAGTCTCTACACCAGGCAAATTTATGCCTGCAAATCAAATGCAGCAAAAACATGTGAGCCATTAAAATAAATAAATAAAAAAGCAAAAGCAGCTTCCCTCACTGGCTTCTGACTGGAATCACAGAGGCAGTATGTATACATCAAAGTGCGGCTCTGCCCCCAAGTGGTTCAAGGCAGCCAAACCCAACTTTTACACTGAACAAACTGCGAACACCTCTGCTGGCCAACAAGAACCATCACATCAACATCCTCCAGTTTGAGGGGCAGAGCAGTTCACATAATAGGTTTGCGACATAAAAGAAGTTGATGCTCATAAATTCGCTTTTATATCAATATTTTACTTGTAGCACTCGAGCGAGTAAAACAAACTATCAAATCTATATGAAAAATAAATTTTGATTTGACCGTGCCCACTCCACTCCACTATAGAGAAATTAGATATTTCACATCCAGAGTTCTTATACACGCCGACTGTCTCTTTTATACACAAAATAAATAATAAATAAAATAAAAAATAAATATAAGCGGATGAAAATGGGTGGATGCATGTATGTAAATTAATAAATAAATAAATAGCGTTGTTTTAGTGCTGTTTTGTTATTATAGATCATATATGATAAGAACATCATGAAGAAAATGCACGACATTTCCATGCCCTCTACAATACTGATTCGCCTTCCAGGTCAAGGTTGTGCGCACCATATGCCTCAAAGTAGTAGGACGGGTTGATGACCACCATGACCCCTCCGACTCTTAAGTTTTTACATGTGACATGGAGTAAAGAGGGCGGCGTGGAAAGTGGATAACTTTACTCCGCCCGAAAATGTGGAGGGAGGGTACTAAAATGAAACGCATGAGGACAGCGGCGAGTTGGGACGCGTCTTCGGAGAAACAAAGAGCGGGACAGGACTCACCGGGGCTTCATGATTTCGCTCCTCTCCAGAGGGGTTCCACAGATTTGTCGCCCGGGTCTGTGAGTCGGCGGAGGAGCCTCTGTGGCTTGATTGAACTCCGGTCGCTTTCTTGCCGTCCATCCAATGTGCGTAAAGGGGCTCTATTTGTTCACCGTCCTGTCTGGACTCGCAGCTTCAGGTGAGACCCCGGTTTGTTGTGAGCGGATAATCTGAGTGAAACGATGATTTTGGTTTAATGCGAGCTGCTGTTCAACATTTTTTTTGTCATGTATCCATTTATTTTTTATTTATTGAATTTTAATATTTTCAAAATGTAACCAATAACGCACTGTTTTATATTCATACCAGGACACTTAGGCCTGTTTTCTTTGACAATTTGTGCGTATAGTTTTGCGTCTGGACTTTCCAAAAGTTTACATAGTCTCATTTCCCTGGAGTGACCCTTAGAAAGACGCTCATAATAATTTAGCTTTAAGATAACACAAAGTAATTGTATGGTCATTACTGAAAGCTCCGTGGGAACTCTTAACGTCCATCTCAGCCGTGTCTTGCGTCACTAGGAAGTGGGGAACTTGGCACAGTGGCACTGGGTGGGTCACTTAAGAATTCCTGTAGAAGTTGTACAATACCCATAGTAGGGACCATTCCAGACAAGATAATAGCTCAATAGCAATTACCAACATCAGGCCCATTGTTTTTGTGGTTCCACGCAACCTCCTTTCCTGCCTATTAACGTGCTCACGCTCACAGACACTGTGATGTGGCCGCCAGACTCAGATAAGTCCACCTGCTTCCCGTTCAGAGGGCGGGGGTGTTCAGGAAATATCATTTGGATCATAACAACTCGTCAGATACGCATGGAAATAAACAGTCATAGATCTTATCCGTTTTTTTAATGGTTGCTGACATCTAAATACTGCAATGGCACGACTAATGGAAGATGTTTGAATATCACCAGTGGGCCCATCAATCAAGTGGCAATTCATTCACAAGATACCAGGTTGTTTTAACCTTGAAGTAATCTCTGTCCATCCCGGTTAAGTGGATTATATTGATTGAACATGTCCATCCACTGCCAAAGCGCCATGTAGGGACTCACTGTAGTAGCAAGCTGCTTATGTTTACAATGAGCATGTGCCTGCAGATCAGTCACAACACAGGCTGACAGTGACAGAGCAGAAGGATGACTAAATATACTGCTTGGTTATAGAGGAACGGATCATCAAACGACAGCATGTGGATGAAGAAAAAATGCTGGAACTGATTACAGCTCAGCAGCATCTCGGTTATCACTCCTGTTGCGCTGAAATCACTACTATTGCCTTTGGCTTTATGGCGAAAAAGAGGGCATGAAGAAACAAGTCAGCACCGCATTTTTTTTACGAGCTATTTATGGTATGAAATATGCAGCCCTGTAGGCAAAGGAAATGGCTGTTTCTCTCTCCTCATCCCTGCTCCTGTCAGGTTGACAGGTAGGGACAGGTGTTAAAACAGCGCAAAGCTTTGCCCAACAGCCTGCCACTGCGCTGAAATGCTGCGCACTGATCAAAGGCGGTTTGTCTTCATTTGCAGTCTTGCTTCAAAAAAACAGTTTTTCTGGAATTCAAGATGAAACAAATAGAACAATCACCCGCTGCTCCCACTGCTCTAAACATCATTGCAGCAATTGTTAAAAACCCTTCACAGCTCTGAAACTTAAATCAACTCCTCCATTGTGTATTTTTTAAAAATATGTTTGGCAGGACTTGATTCTTTTTTTTTTTTTAAGTGCAACAAATCATAATTTGAGTCAAGGCACATTTGGGGGCAGTGTTTGTGCATTGTGGAAAGCTCTTGAGGGGTTAGAGTAGATTCAAACTGAATAAAAAGAGAACATCTGGTCTTACGGAGCTCAATCTTTCTGTGGAGATGTCAAATCAAAAATGTTAACATGCATTTTTTACTATAAAGTTTGAGGCTTGGTGGACCTGTTGTGAGGCACAGGCATCTTGGAGGTAATCCAGCCTTGAAGGAAACACATTTTTCACAGACTTTCTCAAAGAAGTCACTTAGTTAATACACATACAGTAAATACAGAAGAAATGAAGTGAAAATAAACGCAGCTGCTGCTGTTATTGGGCAGCTGTGGTCTGGCTTAACATTTCTTAAAAACACACTTTGCTCTCTTCTTTTGAGCCGATGAAATGTTTAAAAAGAGAGAGATTGGTGTTGGAACAGTAATCTTAACAGTGACCAGACTTCCTCTGGAAATGCCCAGTTTGTAAGAAATGTCACAGTAAATAGACAGAATCTGTTGAACTGTTCAGCACTCTTGCATTATTCATCCATTTGTTATGAAAGCGGATGGAGTTTGCTCATATTTCTTTTCCCTCGTGTCTGACCACTTGGATTCAAAGCCAGCAAAGCAAGACGTCAGCTACGCGGCAGCTTAGGAAGAAAAAAAGCAAAAACAAACACTTAGACCAGATTTCGCTCATTTTTCGTTTGTCTTGTCCAAATGAAGACAAAACGATACATTTTTTCCATCCCCTTCTGCTTACTGTACATGTGTCCTTTTGTTTTTTGTTCTTCTTTTCTTCCTTAATTATCATCCTCTTCACATGAAACAGTCTGACTTGCGCCAACCTGTCCTGGCTTACAAGTTCAGCACACACATGCAGACACACAGACATGCGAACAAATGGCCACTGTTGACTGTAAAATTCCAGGCGCTAACACTGGTTGTTTAGGCTTTGGCCTGACTGCCTTGTTTACAATACAGGAGCAGCTTCTTGTATCTGTTGACTGGGATACAATAGTTTTATCTCTGCCACTGTGTCTCTAATCTCTCTACAATAATAGGTCAACATAACAAAGTGTGATTGTGGTTTTTTTTGGCTTGCCATGCTGTGTTGACACACCTAGAAGGACGCCTGGCCTTTGTGTGATGTTGATGGGATTGCATGGGGGTGTGTTAAATTGACAATGACGAGTTCATATGCAGGAGCACACCAATGCCAGCGCACATGGCTCAGAGTCACCTGTGAAAAATGTTTGGCTACGGCACGGTGCGCGGTGCTTATGTCAGGAGACAGTCCTCGACTCTAGGTGTAAACGGGGATTTAAAATGAGTTTATCTCTGCACAGGGAGCATTTGAGACTAGGTGCATGTGCATGTTTGTGAGAGTGCCGTTTGAGTTTGTGCAGTCAGGTTCTTACATGCACTCTGTTGTTGGCTGGCCACACAATACCACAGCTGTTTAGAGTTACTTTAAACAAGAACATGTATAAGTTTCTGTTCCTCAAAGCTGCCCAAACACTGTAAAAGGAATACCAAAAAAATAAAGTGAAAAAAAAGAAACACTGTAGTTTGTGTCCATGAACGCAAATGAATTGATACAATATGTGACTATTTTATGAAATGGCAACTATTGTCTGTGCGCTTGTACACAAAAAAATAATCAGCGAACGAGAGTCTTTAATTAAAAGCTGTGAGACTGTGTTAGACCAACTGTGGAAGCAAAGCAGCATCAAAACTGAGCAGGAGTACATCTAGGTGCTTTTTAATCCAGCTTTTCATTTTAGAGAAAGTACGTTTTGTTTCTTCCTTCCTGAGCCACATCGTATTCCTTTAAAAAGCCAGACAGCGCCAGGCCATGTTATGTAACTCTTTTCACTGAGCAGTTTTCTTTCTGAAGTAAAGCGATCTCCATTTGTAAAATTGGCCCCTACCCCTTTAAGGCAGCCAGCCGAGAGCAAAGGCCCGCACCTCCTCCACATTGTGGTCTCTGATCTCTATGTATTTTGTCATCGGCTCGCTTATTTATGTGCTCAGGGGGCAGAGGTGGAAGTCACAGCGGGACCACATTGACTCTGACTCATACCACACAAAACGCACATCTCTTTAGCTTCATAGTAAGTATGTGAAACTGAGGCTGTCTTTTGAGGGTTTGACTGTCTGTCCAAAAGAAGCCTGTGGTCTGTGGGTGAGGCGGATCGAAGCATGCTCATTGAACCCCCCCCATCCCCTCCCCCAAACCCCTCAGGAGTTTGTAATGCCAAGGAGAAGCTGTTGAGTCAGCTGCTGAGGTGGAAGTGGAAGAGGTTTGATGGATTAAACTCTTATCCTCAGTCACCCACTTCACGGTTTTTTTGGACACCGTCGCCTGATGAATTACAATTGGCCGAGAGGAAGTAGGAGGAGGGGGAGAGAGGGCGAGGAAGAAAGTGTTCAAAAAGAGATTGATGCTCAGTCTCTGTTTGGAATGACCTTTAGAGTGTATTCAGATGCATTAGAATAAGTTGCGCATAGTTTATACATCTAAAGAGTTTAAATCAGAATAAGGAAAAAAATGCAATGAGAAAGTAGAAATTTGTGACACTGATTGAGAGAAATATATTTTTTCTTCTTATAAACAAGGAGCAACTCTCAAAATTAAATGACACTTGGGATAGGCTCCACCCCCCGCAACCCTGAAAATGGAAAAGCAGAAGAAAATGAATGGATGGATGGAAAGCTTTTAGATTTGCAGACACTTGTTATGTCTTGTTACTAGTGATTTATATGTATATATATATATATATATATATATATATATATATATGATCCCCATCTCATAGTTTACTTGAAATATGAGGCAGCAATCATCATCTATATATAAAAGATAGACCAAATCAACAAAACAGTAACTAGTCATTTTTTGGGGGACTCCATATGTAAAACTTTAAGTTGAATATTTTGACCATTAAACTAAAATCAGATGTGACAAGAGAACACGGTGGATGTTCACATGGTAGAAACTTGTCATCTCTGAAGAAGCCATACCCTAAAGCACACCCTGCTTTATCATCTATTCCACTTTAAATGGGGCCATAATTAACTAAATGAACAACCGCTGTCTTTAAAAAAGACTTAAAACGAGTGACCGAGACCATAAACTCATTAGGAAAGTGTTTACTGAGGTCATGTATTAAGACAGATGGAAGATCATTTTCTCATGGACCTCTCTGCTGTCTGAGTTATTTTTGGAACCTGAGCAGCTGCCCCCTGGTGGAATGACCTCAAGCACTTCAGCATTGGTTTAATTTTCAGACCTGCAATATGGATGTAAAAAAAAAAGAAAAGATACACACCTCAAACACCTCTGAGTGATCGTGTATTATAACACAGTATGTACAAAAATATGGGGAAAAATGAATGTAATGCATTATTGTGTTGTTGCTATAAAAAATAGTAAGAATAAACCGACATCAGACGTGAATCAGCTTCAGCAGGAGAGAGGAATAACATGCAGTCCTTAAGTACTCTGTTAAATCTCTCCACAGCACCATTTGCTTTAGGGAAGTATACACTGGGCCTTAAGTGCTGTATCTCTCTCTTTCTCTCAAAGTTTCTAAATGCATGAGAAGTAAACTGACAACCGTTATCAGAGACAAGGTACGTCCCTACTGAACACAGTGGCTAAAAAGTGAATGATGAAATCTGTGGTGAAAGTAGAGGCGAATGCAACCTCAGGCCATTTGCTGTAGTAATCTATAAGTGCAATAGCGTAATGGCAGTCCCATGTAACATTTTCAAATGGACCTGTGATGTCTGTTGCAAATTTTTCCCATGGTTTGCTGGGCAACATGACTGGTGTAAGTGGAGCAAGGGCAGTCATGGCTACCTTATCACTGAACTGGCAGTTAACACAAGACGCAATGACAGAGTGTACAAGTTTGTCCAGTTTTGGCCACCAGAACAGTTCATGCAGTCTCTGCTTGGTACGGACTATGCCTTAGTGTCCCTCATGTGCTAAATCAACAACTGTGGCATGTAGTGAAACAGGAACAACTAGTCTATCTGTCCCTCTTATTATCAGTGAACCATGGACTGACAGCTTGTGTCGTACTGGAAAGTATGGTGTAAGGTTCTTGGGCAGACCTTGTTTGCACTTGGGCCAACCTTTCTGAATCTGGTTGCGCAGCAGTGACAGTTCTGGGCAGACTTCTCTGGCAGAGGTGAACTCTGAAAGAGAAATGGCATACAGTGACTCTTTAAAAAACAGCTGCAATCATGTCAGGTTCCTCTGTGGTCTCATTTGCAGCAGTTAGTGGCAGCCTGGAAAGGCAGTCAGCAGTGATGTTTTGGTGTCCTGGGCGGTAAGTGGCGTCATATGTGAAGCAGAGCAGTCAAGCTGACCATTGGTGATTCTCAGCCTAGCATGGCCAGACCCTGTGGAGGTGAGTAAGGTCCTAAATGCTTGATGATCTGTACAAAGGACAAAGTGACAACTCCAGAGGTAGGTTCTCCACCTTTCCACAGCCCACACACAAGCAAGAGCTTCACATTCGACTGTGGAATACTTGTGCTTAGCAGGAGAGAGAGTTTTGGATGCAAAAGTGACAATTCTGTCACTTTGATCTTAATGAAGTTGTGTCAACACTGCACCCAGCCCATAATAAGAAGCATCAGTAGTAACATAGGTTGACAACTCAGGGCCATACAGAGCTAAGACAGGACTACTGACTATCAATTCTTTAAGTGCAGTAAAGCTAGATTCTGCTTCCACTGTCCACTTGAAGTTTAAATACATGGAGTCTGTGAGCACTGCACATAGTGGTTCAATAACAGTTGCAAAATCTGGAATGAACTTATTCTACCAGGATGCATGACCAAGGAAAGATCTCAGAGAAGACGTGAGAAGACGGAGCTGGAGCATGGATCACAGCAGTAACTCTGTCCTGATCAGGTTGAAGAGCATCTTTTGAAATTGTGTGACCCAGGTAGTTGAGTGAAGGTTGAGTGATAAATGCGGTAATATCACGGCTTTCAGGATGCAGAGGCATTTGGTGGTAGGCAGAGGCTAAATTGATAGTGGAAAAAACAGTAGCCCTTCGCAGATTTGAGAACAGTTCATCCATGTGTAGTAATGGATGGCAATCAGCAGCAATAGTATTATTTAGTTCCCTTAAATCGACACACATGCGTGGTTTTCCACCATCTCTCCTTTGTGTCACCACTATGGGAGAAACCCAAAGAGAAGCATCGATCCGTTCAACGATGCCCTTATGCTGAAGATCTTTGAGTTCCTCTGAAACAGCTTGTCTCACTGAAAATGGAAGTCTCCTGAGTTTTTGTTGCACTGGAACAGCATTTGGCAGTGCGTGTACTTTGTGTATGAAGTTTTTAGCATAGCCTACTTGCTGAACTGACACTTCTGGAGAATTTTCTGGTACAGTCTTTGGCACAGCAGGTTGAACAGTAGAGGTAAGCGGAGTAATAGTAGTAACAACTTTTCATCCTTCACGTTTCATTTGTAACGCCTGAAACAAATCTAAGCCAAGGAGAGCAGCACCGGAGTAAACCACAACTAGAGTACCTACAGTAGAATGATTATCATGAGAAATAGTAGCTTTTAAACACCCTTTTACAGAAATTTTCTCTTCTGCATAGGAAACATAGCAAATGTAGGTTCAGTTGGGACACATTATAAGAAGAAGGTGCAGTAAATGTTCTCTGGTATAATGGACACAGATGAGCCTGTATCTACAATCAGCTCAACATCTTTGCATTGTCCATTAACAGTCACTTGAACTGTGCAGAGGATCTTGTCTTGTACTGTATTGTTCATGTAAAGAACTCATTAATGACGACTTCACATACCTCTTTTTGGGTTGATTGGCATACTCATGAAAAATGTCCCATTTTACCACACTTGTTGCAGGTTGCTTTAGCAGCAGGGCAGGAAGGTTTGTTAGCAAGATGGTTGGAAGATCCACAACAGAAGCAAGAACAATGATTACCAGCAGCTTAAGCTGTGGCAGGAGCGTGATCCGGCGGCTTTTGTTCGTGTCCCCAGCGGCTAGGCTTTGATTTTTAGCATCTCGTAATCCACTTTCAATTTGCAACGCCAATGTAGTAGCTTTAGCAAGTGTTAGGTCTGGTTCAAGTAACAATCTGTCTTTTATGCGAGTGTTAGCAACCTGCTCGATCAGCTGATCACGTAACATTTGTTCCTCCATATTGCCAAAAACACATACAGCAGCCAACTCCCGTAAAGAAGCCAGGAATTGGTTTACCATCTAATCCGGTCTCTGTGCTCTTTGTTGAAACTTGTGACGTTCAGCAACGACGTTCACCTTAGGCACAAAATGTTCCTTTAGGGCAGTAATAGCAGCAGCAAATGTGTCTCTGGTCTTCGGCAGGGTGTAGAAAAGCCTTTGGCCCTCTACCCGTTCCCAGGGCATGAAGTAGAACCGCACGCTTTCTGGCAACGGGCCAGCCATTCCCTGATGCCACTATCACCAGCATGTAGTTATCGAACATTTTTAGACATATGGGAAATGCTATTGCTGTTTCCCCTGGGCAAGGCATGAATGGAGCAGGTAAAGGCACAGAAATAGACATCCTCGTTGCCAATATCGTGTTGTTGCTACATTGAAATAGCCTACCTGTCAAGTCTCCCGTTTTGGCCAGGAAACTCCTGTATTTTACCCCTCTGTCCTGCCGTCTTCCTGTATTAGTATTTTCCCTTATTATAATATAATAATTTTTAAAAAAGCATTCCCGTGCCTCTCCAAACTGAATTCTGTCACTAGCCTCGCAAGAACTGCCACCTGCAGTAGCCTTCGTGGCTTTTCAGACCCCCGTAGCGACTTTTTCTACAGCCTCGATTGCAACTAGATACAAATGACCAATTATGCAAATTAGGTGATGACATCATATAGCAACTTCTATTTTCGGGGGCAGAAAATTTCCCTGATTTTTAAATACAAAACCTGACAGGCATGAAATAGTAAGAATAAACTGACATCAGACGTGGATCAGCTTCAGTCCCTCATTTTACTAATTTTTGTTCCAGAACATACAGCATCTTTCACCATACACAGTCAGAGCTCCCTCTTGTGTCCTTTTCATGCAATATGGGTGGACATCATAACGCACTTCCATGTGTTATATTGAGCACAGCCTGAACACTATCCGCTGCTTTATGATGAAGATATTGAGACCTGGCTACAGTCATTCTTTCCCCAACAGAGCAACTGATGTTGAGTAGTAAGGCCTGCTTCACAGTCAGCTTTAACATCCACCCCAAAAGTAAATACCACATTCAGAAAATCATTTCACTGTAAAAACCTGACATTATGCTTGTAGCCACTGGTGTGCTAAGAAAGACAGAGTCTGCAAAGTTGCAAGAGTGCTTTTTTCTAAAAATACCAATGTAAACTGTAGTAATAAGATTTCCTTTTATTGGCGTAAAAGGGTGCAAACTTTTTTAAAAAAAAAAAAAGGTCGCTTGTTTATTATTGAATGGAAACATGTATAGAGAAAGTGTACATGTCAGTATCTCATGCAAAGTTGCGTTCATTCAGAGGATCCCTCCCATTATACGAATCAGCACTCACTCACTCCCTCAACTCTGTGTCCGCCTCCTCAGTGAACACACTGTTACCTGAACCTGCTATTCCCAGCCCTCAGTCCAGCCTCTCATGAAAGACAGGCCTTGTTAAAACCAGAAAAAACAAAACTGGGTTTGTGAAACAGCTTACAAAGAAGAGAAGAAGCTCTTTGTAATCTACTGAGCTCTTCGTGTGTTTGCTCCTGTTCTGAGTGTTTCCTCCAAAACCGGTGTAACAGAGAATCAGGTTTCCTCCGGTGCTCCCTTTGTTTCAGAGCCATAATTAGGACAGGAAAAGCAGAAACACACACAACGTCTAGGAAATAATGTAATGAACCAATTTCCTGATTCAGAGAGTTGGGCCAGCTTCTTGATTTCTCCTGTAGTGTTTCTTCCTTTCTCCCTTTCGTTGTCCAAGAGAACCAAACATCCTCTTTGCAAATTGTTAAAACAGGTCAGCAGTGCACACCAAAGAAAAGACCTCTGAAAGACTGACTCATAGCTGTGTGATAGTCTTATTATATCGCTGGATATACACTGCTAAAAACAATTAAAGGAACACTTTGAAAACACATCAGATCTCAATAGGAAAAAAATCATGCTGCATATCTATGTGGATACAGACTGGGAAATCTGTTGGGAAGGAAAGGATGCTACATCATCCATGCTTCCATGAAAATTATCAGCCTACAGAGGGCTGAACTCAAAGACAATCTGAAAATCAAAGTCATGCAGCAGGCTAGTCCATTTTACTGAAATTTTATTGCAGCAGCTCAAAATGGGACTCAGTATTTTGTATGGCTTCCACATGCTTGTATGCATGCCTGACAACATCAGGGCATGCTCCTAATGAGACATGGTGTCCTGGGGGATCTCCTTCCAGATCTGGACCAGGACATCACTGAGCTCCTGGACAGTGTGATGGTGGCATCAGATGGACTGAAACGTAATGTCCCAGAGGTGTTCTACTAGATTTAGGTCAGGTGAGCATGGAGGCCAGTCAGTGGTATCAATCCTTTATCTTCCAGGAACTACCTGCATGCTCGCCACATGAGACCAGGCATTGTTATGCATCAGGAGGAACCCAGGAGCCTCTGTACCAGTGGAAGGTCTGACAGTGGGTCTAATGACTTTATTAGAGGGTGATGTTGCCTAGCCTGTAGAGGTCTGTGCGTTCCTCCATGGATAGGCCTCCCCAGACCCTCACTGACCCACCACCAAAGTGGTCATGCTGAACAATGCTACAGGAAGCACTTCACCGCTTCTCCAGACCCTTCCATGTCTGCCACATATCAGGGTGAACCTGCTGTCATCTGTGAAATGCACAGGGTGCCAGTGGTGGACTTGCTAATTCTTGTATTCAATGGTAAATGCCAAAGTGGCCTCCACCTGTTAAAACCATTCGTGTTTTGGGGGTTGTTGCATTGTTGCCCCTCTAGTGCACCTGCTGTTAATTTCATTAACACCAAAGCAACTGAAACTGATTAACAGCCCTCTCTGCTACTTAACTGACCAGATCAATATCCCAGAAGTTTAATTGACTTGATGCTACACTCTAATTAACAAGTGTTCCTTTAATTTTTTGAGCAGTATACTTTACTATTTAATCATTGGTGTTTCCTTTTTTCTTCTAAAGCTACTCTGTTCCCTTTTCTGTTTATAAAGCTGCATATTTCCGAACAAGTGCATCAAGAAGCCCCAAAGCTCAGCAGAGAATGTTTGCTGAGCAGCTCTATACTGTATACCACACAACATTCCCTTTCTGCAGTGTGAAGCTGTGGAAGTACTGCTATTGGTAATCTAAGCAGAATATTGCAGCCAGAAGGAGTCTTTGTTTGCTTGCATCTTAGTTAGCAAAAGTTTATCGAAGAGTGGGAGAAAAGTCAGTCAAGGATGTAGGAAAGTGAGTGAGTGCAGAAACTGCTGTGCATGACATGATTTTCAGTCTTGGCAGAACACTATGCAGTGTTTTTTTTTTTTTTTACTAGATAATAAAAATACTTGTATTTTCTCTTCCAAAGGTAGGAAAACTTCATTTATTGGTATTTGTAACTATGCTAATAACAAATCCACCACTGGAACAGACCCTCCTTAGTGATCCATCACTATGGAGGGTCTGTTCAGGATGTCCTCATTTCCTCAGGACTACCTCACTATTACCTACTCTTTTTTTATACTGGATGGTTAGTAGTTACTCAGTAGTTCCCCATTATCTCTCATTAACTTAATAAAAAATGAATTAACTACTTGAAGTGACACAAAAAGAATAATAAAAAAATTATAATAAAGTAATCAGTAATGAATAAGTACATAATGTACTTTTTAAGATGAAAGCAGGGGGTTAGATTTACAGATTTTGATGAAGTAGGCATTAAATATTGAGATATTATCTCCCAAATAGTTCTTTAGTCATTACTGACTTTATAGCCTGGCTCAGGAGTTTCTCAGGAAGCCCTGAAAAAAAAAGACCTCATTTGTTACTTAGTCACTATTGGTTGCTAAGGAACCCTTTTGATTTCTGTCTATGTTGTTCTTTTGCTATGATGAGGGAGAGACTGTGGGAAAGCCCAAATTGCAGCAGCTACTGAGACGCACTTCCCTGCAGTACTCCAGATTGGTAAAAAAAACTGGCTTTAGCAGGTCAGAAGGTCAATAAAGGACATGCAGGAAGCTCAGATAGTATTGGGAATGTTCTCATTGTTTTTCACACCCACTTTTTTTCACTTCAAAGAAGTTCTTTGTATATTTTGACTTTGGTTTTCTCCACAACTGGGGCCAAAATAAAGGACCAACAACAGCGTAAACATAAAGAGTAGCCCACATTCTGGTTGTTCCTAATATTTTGGACACTGCCCCTACGTGACAGTAGACAGCTGCATAGAACCCATGGAATAGCAATGCACAACCATACACAAAGTAAAGTTTTGGAACACCACAACCAGAGTATTTATTTATTTTTTTTTAGCTATCGCAGAACAAAAGTGATTCCTGCCAACTGTTTCTTCCACACCATGCTTAGCTGCATACAGTATTTGGAAGTGCGAGGCTAAAGACACCACTGAAGCATCCAGGAATGAGGTTATGCACTTAAAAACCTGTCTGCACTCATTGACACAGGGTGACGCACACACAGGCAGGTCACAAAGTACTTAATATTTTTTCTGTGTCTTTGCAAAGCTTTATAGCGTCTTGGGATGACCGCCAAGCCAAGCAAAACCAATCACAGTCAAGTGGACTTGGTCTGATTATTATTACAGTAGATGAAAGTACTTACCCTCTCTGGTTGCAGACAGACCAGTGGGCCAGCGTGGTTTGTACAAAGCAGTGTTGACAGGTAGAATAAAGTGCATTAAAGGTTCAGCAAGTTCATTTTATTGTGATATATAGGACATATTGATATATGTTCTGGACTCGTGCCAATACCAGTACTGCTAATGGAGTGTGTGTGTTTGTGTTTGTGTGTATGTGTGTATGTGGACTTATGCCAACCGATGGGCCCATGGGAGATGCTTAACCTAGCAAACGCACGCACATCGATACTCACTCACACAACAACGGAAGGCAATATTTTATGATCTCAGCAGCATCCGACACTATACTTGTTTATAATATAAACAGCTGGCGTTCACATTGACAAAAATATACACAAAGACACACACGCAGGCACATGAGTACTTTCTCCAGAAGTTTGGGATAGATAAGACATCAACCTGACGGGAAATCCCATGTGGGAAAGTCCTTCATTACCTCCGCCAAGGAGGTTATGTTTTTGGTAGCATTTGCGTGTGTGTGTGTGTGTGTGATTCTGTCTCTAAACACAATAGCTTGAAAAGTTTTGAATTAATTCTGATAAAACTTTGTAGGGGTGTAGAGTGGGGTCACGTTAACAATCCATTAAAATTTGGCTTACGTCCGCCGAGGTCTTCAAGGTCAACTTCATGATTTATCGGTCAAAAGTTCACAAAAAGCCTAAAAACGTAGAAACTATGATTCTTACAAGTGTGGTGTGTATTGGCAATATACAGAAAGTACAGTATAAGGATTTTAAATATGTCACATTTGACCTCTGACCTCTCCTTCAAGGTCAATAGATTGATCTGAAGGTCAAAGTGATAATAATACTGTATAGAGCTATTTAAAACATTTAATCCCTCGCCTCACTTTTACATTTCACATCTGCCTTTCATTCAAATTGACCTCAAAATGTGTCACACCTTAAAGAAAATACTGTCAAGACAAAGAGAATGAGCTGCCTAGTCAGTAGTACTGTCACTATACTGTAGTATAATATTCTATAATGAGCTCAAGTTATTTACAAATCAGTATCTAGTATCCATTATCTACTCTTACATAATGATTGCGTAGTCAAAGTAAACATCTGTCATGCTGCCCTTATCTTTTTTTTTTTGCTGATGTCACAATGCAACATTATCAGTACAGCACAAGTACTCAGATGCTTGGGCAGCTATCCAGCCAGTATGAAGCTACAGCCTATAGCTAGCACAGTCTGTCACATATTATTTATTTTATTATGACTTTGGTATGCACATTGCAGTAACAGGTTATAATCGTTTAAATACATAACAAATTGAATCCATATACAACAAAATAAACTTGATCACAAACAGTTTTCACTTGATATTTTTACTACACAATGAAATGAATGCTACATGTGTACATTATCCAGGTAAATAAAAAAATAATGGAAAATAATTAAACTCAAAATGATGTCAAGTATATTAAAATGGGTTTCAACAGGGCAAAGAACAAAAGCCTGCACTTTGCACTTGTTTTTACTGCACTGCAAACTTCTCAAAGTACGTTTAAAAGAACAAAGAAAACAAGAAAAACAAAATACAATACTATTCCTTTAAACAGCAGCTTCTTGTTTAAGCTGTAACAGTGTCAAGTTTAAGCAATCAGGCAGCCAAGAGTCGGCACACATCACAAAAGGCTCTAATTTGGTCTTTTTAATTATCAGTGAAGGATGTAATTGAGTTTATCAGATTTTTTTTTTGTGTGTGTGTTTTCCTCTTGGGCAGTATGGTGGTGTGGTGATCAGCACTGCTGCCTCTCAGCAAGAAGGTCTTGGGTTTGAAGCCACCATCTGGCTTTCTGTGTGGAGTTTGCATGTTCTTCCCATGTTTCCGTGGGTTCTCTCCGGGTACTCCCACAGTCCAAAGACATGCAGTTAGTGGGGTTAGGTTAAATTGCACATAGGTATGAATGTGAGTGTGAATGGTTGTCTGTCTCTCTGTGTTAACCCTGCCTGTGACCTGTGTCTTGCCTTATGGCAGAAGGGTTAGGCTTCAGCCCCTCTATGACCATGAATTGGACAAGCGGAAGAAAATGGATTGATGGAGTTTTCTTCTTGTCCCGACAATTTGTGAGACCTATGGAAAGGGGATCAACTCTTTCTAGATGAAATATGGCTTTTTTTAAACAAAACTTTACAATACACTCTTGCCTTCTGCCTGGAAGTAAATAAATAAACAAAAAACATAAATAAAAAAAGAATTGTGTACCACACACAAACACAATTAGGACAAATCCATTTGGCTCTAATCTCGCTATGCCCTCTTCTGTAGTCTACATAACTCCAACTTAATAGGCTGTGAAAGCCCTCTCTCTGTCTCTGGATGCTGGGTGTGGTCAGCACTGGCTGGACAGGATGTTCAGACATAAACAAGTGTGCAACTGAGACTGGACAGAAACTCATGCTGGAGGAGAAAAATGGACATGCAAAGAAACAAACAAACAATTTAACTAATCTGATCCTTACAGACTGCAATTATGTAGAATATGAATTCCATAATTTGGTTATTCTCCAGCTCTCTCCATACACTCATAAGGCGCTCATATACTTAGTCATCTCACTCGTCTTCATCCCTTAAGCGCTCGCTTATTTGTGCTCCTCTATCTCGTTTCTTTCTCTAAATGAGTCAGATTCAACCACTGGTAATGTCTTCACTCATCCCCCTCAGCAATTAGTGCCTGCTAATGGCAGATTAAAGAGTGATCATGCACTTTTAGCTGTGGGGACAAATTATGATTAGAGGCACCGTGCATAACCCTAACGTTGCTGTCAGTTTGCTAATATCCATTCTGCCTTCAAAAAGGCCCAATTAACCTTAATTCTTAATCAGCTCAGCGTGTGCCAAAAAGGACGGCACAGTTAAAGGCGTTTACTTTTTTTGTTGTTCAAAGGAGATTAGTAACACTTATTTAAATCCATGCACTCAGAATAGAGTTGGTTAAGGGTAGAAATGTGAAATGAGGTGTTATGGCCCAGAGGACCTGGCTTCCTCTGCTCATATTTGAAGCACGATGAATCATTTCAGTGTAATTTTGGTAGAGGAGAACAGTCACTGCACTTTTCCTTCTGCTAATCTTCCAGGTATTCTCTAATTTCTGGGAAAATAAAAGAGTTCAGCTGTGAATACTGACTTCTGTGTAGCGATTGTTGTTACAGGTTTACCCCCCTTTTTTTCCCCTTTGGTTACTTATTATTAATTCCTGCTGTCAGTGTACCATTTATAGAATCATTCAATTTAGCCACTGCTTTTGCAAGAATATATTTTCCTCTTTAAAAAGAAGTTAAGCTGTCTGCACAGTATTCTCAGTCTCTTGTTTTGTCCTTTTGTCTGGTGGACACAGGGGATACATGCACTTTACAACAAAATAAACAATTTAACATGCCAGAATTAAACAGTAGTGCCATTCGACCAGTCATGCCAACTTAAATATTTCCTATGACATAATCTCAAGATGCAACAGCACATTATGCTGTCCCCCAAATAAATGAATAAATACATAGGCAGCTAAAGTAGGTCTTTTTCTGCTTTTCCTGTGGAGGGCTAATTTGTAGCGTGCCATCCCCGCATCTCTGCGAATCTTTGGACAGGGAAGGATGTGACCCCTGGTCCATTTACCAAGATACAATAAGATGGTTACGTTAGGGCTGATCTTTTCACCTAGGAGTGTGGTTGCGCCTCTGTAATAGAGCTGCTCCATCAGTTGCAAAGCGTAATTTTTCTTCAGAATTCCAAAATTCAGCAGTTTTTGAAATATTTCACTTTGGACAAAACGCCTTATCAAGTCCTGTATTCCCTCTTCTTCTTGGACATCCCTCATATGAGACTGTTACCTTGTGGCCTTGGACTCAACTCCCGGGATTTAAGAAATACACACAAGCACACACCTGCCACTAAGGCAGGGAGGGAGTCATTACTGGCTGTGCTGATACAGCCAGCACTGATGCAATCAGCCTAATGAACATCCTAAACACAGTGAGTTCACTCCACTAATTCAGTGTTCCCATACACACAGCCAGGTAGAGGAAGAGAAGCAGTGGAAAGGTGGAGAAAGGAGGCTTATAATCTCTGAAGTCATCCAACAAAGCACTGAAAAGTTGGAGGTTTCTTTCAGTGTATCCTCTGCCTGCACTGCTCACTCATGCACACTACTCCCAGGTTTCATTAGACTCATTTAAAACACATTTGGCTGTTAGAGCACTGTCAGTAGCCAGCGATGAGAGAGAAGCCCGTCTGTTTAATGCTGCGAGAGGGCCGTCTGGTCTCATCCCAGCCCACAGGAAACACTCTCCAGCCCGATAAGGAACAAAACACACTGCCCAAGGAGCTAAGCCCCTGCTGATAATTTCCCAGCAAGCTCCTGCCGTAATGCACACAGTGATTATAAAGCAGCGGTAACAATATGGCTCAATTTGCCTTCTTCACAAGACTTTTCTAATTTCTATGCCTGGAGCCTTATATTGATATTCAGCGTCTGCAAATCCACCTCAAATTATTTAACTGAGATTTTGCATTGTAGATTAGAGTTTAATCTGTGTATTATTCATATCTTTAATAATAAGCACTGTCACAAAGATATAAGTATATATATTTGGATTGTAACTGGTGTACTACTGATGCTTTTGCAGTTAAAAACTTCAACATAACCAGTATCTAATGTATAAAACTAAGGCCTGGTGTTATATATACACTCAGGTAATCTATCAGGCCAGAGAGGGCTCTTCTGTCAGACTTAAGTGGACTGATTCTTTTCAAGTGTTTAGCTTAATCTGTAGAGACCTCAAATGCAATGACAGTACTAATGGCAATAAGAAAATTCTGGGCTACTCTGAGTTCACTGCAGCTATTAGCTCTGTAGAAGGATGTGTGCTGTGTTCTTGGACTTGAGTAAGACTAGACATGGTTCCCGACGTTTTTAGAATATAGAGCTCTCTCTATAAATAGTCCAGGTGGCTTTAACTAGACAACCGCACACAGACTTCTGCATCATAAACCTTAGCACGCACGCACGCACACACACACACACCTACACACACACACACACACACTCACACACACACACACGCACTCAGGAGGCAGCTTTATCAAGGATCTGCTGCCAGAGTCTGTGATCTCGGGGAGAGTGAGACATAATCAGCTGGCTCCGAGTGCCATGCTGATGGGCTGCCAGACTGAAAGTCAGGATTAAACACGTCTCTTCCTGGCACATTGCATGCTTGGTGCGTGTCTGTGATTCTGCATGGTGTAACTCTGGGCACCTCCATCCATCATTTTATGGAGGAGCCAAAGTGTTGCCAATATCCATCTGTGGTCTTCAGGTCCATTAATTTTACCTATAATAGCTCCACCGTACTGTAAAGACTGATATAGTCCATATCCACCTAATATACAGCGCACACTCACTTTCAGCCTTCTCTCAGCTGCAGCAGTCAAATTGGCTGTTATTCACAAAGTGTCACAGATTTGGTTACTGATCTGAAATCTTTCAGGATGTAGTGAAGCACATTTATGATAGACGCTGTAGATTAGTAATTTCTTGCTTTAAGCATGTGAAGGATTTCAGTATCAAATATAGACTACTGTGTATGTCTAGTGACAACTTAGTGATTTTTCTTGCAGTAGCACTGCGTAGGCAGAGGCAGGGTCACTGAGTACACTGCATGTACTCAAGAAGAAGGAAATTAATGATAAGGGTGAATTCATATTGCCTCTTTTGGGCTGTAATTTTGCACGTGCATTCCCGAGATTATTTTAATCACCATCTGTGCATGTATGTATTGATTTTTGCTCCCTGTGTTTGGCATCCTGCCTTTCAAGCTAATTCTGCTGCTGCACTTTATACTCCCATGTTGCAGGCATGCTGCATGTCAGTGGGATGCGTATATACACATCTGGGGAGGTTGAGGCGGTCAACGGGACAGATGTTCGTCTGAAGTGCACCTTCCAGAGCTCATCTCCCATCAACCCCAGTGCCGTCGTCATCTCGTGGACCTTCAGACCACTTAAGGGAGGCCGAGAGGAGTCAGTAAGTGCATCTATGTCTGTGTGTTTGCAAAAAAAGTGAGAATAAACCACAAAACCTCCGTCATTGTGTCAAGGAGCATCCACCCCCTCAGACAAGCAAGAGAGGAACCAGTGAGTCATCTGGCTCCCTGCAGAGCATTCAGGACAGCCAGCGTTTGTATATTTGTGTGTGTGCATATTGAGAATATTCAGAACGAGAAGCAGGAGATTTGGGTAAGTCTGGGCTTTTATTTTTCTTGCTTTGCTAGAGTAAAATGTCTTCCCTCTCCAGCAGCAGCAGCAGCCTCAGTCTGGTAACTTCTGACCAGTCACTGCTGTCATTACCCTCATTGAATATAACCATCAAATTTCACTTGCAGATATTTCACTACCAGCAGAAAACATATCCTCCCATGGAAGGAATCTTCAGGAAGCACATCACTTGGGCCGGTGACATCACAGGCAGCGATGCCTCAATCATAATTCGAGAGGTCAAGTTCGCCTACAATGGCACTTACATCTGCCAAGTTAAGAACCCACCCGATGTTCACGGCGCGGTTGGGGAGATTAAACTCAGTGTTGTTGCCACAGGTGAGCAGTTTGACATATTTCAGCATGTCAGCATATTTTTATCTCTACCTGCATTACATCTCCCGACACAGAGAGGACAACACCAGGTAAATGTCAGAGAAAATACAATGTGCAATGGCACGTTTTGGTCACTTGCATGTGCATGCTGCTGCTTTGTCTTGGTAATACCAGGAGACCCAGTATTCATCATCATCACCCTGATATGAAGATTTGGTGAATCTGACATAGAAAGTAATCTTGTCTGGTGAAATCTCAGTTGCACATGTGCAAATAATCAAAAGAGTACTTCCACACACCGATTCACTGGGAGTGTAGCAATGCTTTACAGCGAGACAACCTTCAGCAGGGTAGCAGCCAAATTTATATCAGGTACGACTTTTGATAGGCACTTGTTTCAGTTTTGACCAAAGTTGTGGACTGACTGAGCCTCCCATCTCTAAAGATTTCCTGATAGTACTTTAATATTAGCAACATCATACAGGAGACACATATTTCAAAAGCATAATAAAATGCCTTTGAGCTGCGGCTATTTTGCCTTTTCAATTAAGCACTCTCAGTCTCCTGTGTTTCTGTGTGTCACCTTCAGCCTCCTTCTCCGGAATTCTCTTACTGGCATTGGCCATCGCAGCTGCCATTACCGGTATAGTCATTATTCTCCTCATCATCGCATCCTGCAGGAGGTGCAAGAGGAGGAGACAAAGGGAGCTGGAAGGGAATGAGGAGGCTCCACGCAAAGAGAGAAAAGACCCCACTGCGTGGTAAGAAAGAGACAAAGGGAGAAGAAAAGAAGAATCACACTTTTTCTCCCATCCTCCATCTAACTGGGGGGATCAGGGATCGTGGTCCTCCTTGCGGCCTGAGGTTCTTTTCCTATTGGCTGCTTCACTTTTACCCTTCCTCTTCAACTGCAGTCTTTGGATTCCAGATTTGGACGAGTAATGTGCAACTTTTACTAAGCAGACATAAATGCAGAGTGTGCCTTTGTGTAGAAAGCAGTAGATACTGACCTTTAGCCAGTCTGCTGCGTATCACCATGCCCCTTTCTCAGAAAGGACTGTTTAATCACTTCTTCTTTTCCTGTTCAACTAAATGTGCTACCAAACACATTTCCTCTCTGGAGTGAATGTTGGATGATGTAGAAATAGAACAATGGTGTATTCCCATTGCCTACTCCCCTACTAGTACATTTTAAACTCCTATGTAGCAATGCACTTCAACACACATTTGTTAGTATTTCAGCAAACAGATAGAAACAATA
>JAMQGT020008343.1:0-14507 GCA_024447675.2 Pterophyllum scalare
TTTTCAAAACAGTGCATTAATCACTGCCTGCCTGCAATGCGTTTAGAGGACATCTGTAAGTTGTAGCTACAAAAACATGGCTTACACTCTTTGAATGAGCATTCCACTAATAGATTCAAAGGTTTAAAAATGTTTATTAATATTTTATTATATGTGACACATTTATAAACTTCATATAATTCTCAAAGGTCTTCTTTAATCCTACTTTATGCACATGGACATGCGCAAAAATTATATTAGGCCAAACAGTGTGATGTAGCCTCAATGTGCTAAATCTGATAAAGGCTAGAAAAGGAATAGCAGCCAGGCTCTAACTGAAGGGATCAACTTTATGAAGTGCTCTCCAGACAGTAGGTAAATCCTTCAGCCCATCAAGCAATGACAATTCTAAAGATGAGGTTGAAGAGAATGACCCTGATTTAATGCATCCGAGGTCTAATGCAGTGGCTAGAGACTTTGTGTAAAGGCTTAAGACTTTTTACACTCTGGCCCAAGGAGGACAGAGGAGAGGGCTCCACAAGTCATCTGCAGACATGCAGAGCAAAGAGCGAACACTGTCCCCTTTCAACTTCAGTTCAGACTACTGTGAGCACTTTCTGACTCAGTGTGCAGTTAGTCTCCAGCTCTAAATCGACTAATCCTTTGTTCCTCTTGCCTCATCACATCTCTGCAGGCTGAGTTCATCAGTTTGCTGTGTCATTAGGGAGTGCATCTGTGTGTGTGTGAATGAATGTGTGTGGGGAGCCTAACTCAAAGGAGCATGACAGCCATTGTGTAACAGCCAGTTATAATGAAGTGGACGGGTTATAATGACATGAATATGTATGTGCGTGCTTGCGCTTGCATGTTAGGTTCTAAAGTGTACATAAGCACATTAAGTGCGGGTCAAGGCAGGGGGCACTGTAGATGGGAAGCGGTGAGTGTCGATGCTAACGCTATCGATTCTAATTAATCACAATTCTCCATTTAAATCGACTTGGTGGGCGCTTCATTTTCGAGACCCTTGCTCAGCACCATCTATTGAACAGAAGTGCTGAACTGCCAATCTGCACTCTTATTATCGGAGTGTGATGAGGCCAAATGAGTCGAGGAGTGCAATGATGTCTCAGTGGCCAAAAATTCAAAGACTGAGAGGGTTGATTCAAACAGAAATCAGTTTCATTCTTCATTTTAAACAGAGCAAAAATCTCACTGTGCCCCCCAAAGAAACATCTTCATAGATCCAGTGGTGGCACCAAATGCCTCCTTTGTGGAGGGTGGTTAGCTAGATTCACCAAACCCTACATCATCTGCTCGGCTCTACCAGTAGAGCTTATAATCATACGAATGCTAATGAATGAATGCATCCCTCACTGGATGGATTAGCCGAAAACAAGCGTGCTGCAACGAATGGGCATAACGAACGGTCGCCCCGCCTCACAGAAGAACCAAGTGCAATCACATACACAGGCATACCCTTAAATCACACAGCCGGGTTCCTACTATTCCTAATTAAAATAAGCTATAGAATAATAATGAGCAGCCTGATGGAATACGCAGAGGGCTTTAAGGATCTCCCCTGAGACACAACTGAATTAGTGACTGACTGCAGAATGGTTTGTCTTTCACCTTGGATCAAAAACACAACTGTGTTTGATGTTGCATATTTTCAAGCAGTGTCAGTTACAGTAATTAGGGAAAACTGAAACTGGCTTACATTTTGTGCCAGGGCCCATCGGAGGGGTGGGGGGGTCTATGTGTCTTTAGCCAGATGCTGAGTTGGACTGCTAACATGAAATCACTAATTTTCCATGGAGAAAACATGGAATGTAAAAAAATTAATGGCATACAGTGTATACTTTGGGGGGAGCTCATATTTTCGAAGCCACTGAAACCAAAGGACGCCGAAAAGACGAGATCTAGAATAATTACATAGTCTGAATGAGTAATTAGGAGACGGCTTTTTCACAATGCAACCTTTAATTCTTCAGCTTTTATTAGCATAACAGAGATGCCATTAGACTAATTGCCGAGCAACAAAACAAAATATTCTTCTAACATAATTTAATTTATTGACCCGTTTGACAACAATTTCTCCACTTGCTAATGCTAAACTTAATAAATCCTTAAAAGTGTTGCACATTAGCAGACTTGTTTGAATTATTTGATTTGATTGAATTCAATTTGGCAGTGAGCATTTACACAAACAGCAAAAATTTTTTATGTATAATGTTCCAATTAGACTCAAGACACAAACGTGGCAACATACGAAACCTACGCTTGACAAGTCAGGCCTGCAGCCTTAACTGGCCCCACGTTGCAGTCAGCTCAATTCTGAGACGTCAAACTGAGGGTGTCATAATACTAGAATTTCAAGCTTGATACAATACCCAGGAAAATATTCGGTACTCGGTGATGGTGTTGCTAGCACAGTGGTAAAAAAGACAAAAAGTTGATTCTTTTTTAATATTAGACATATATATTATAATGTATTTATTTATTTATCTGAACAATACAATCAATAACATCAATAAAACAATTTGTAAGTTCCCAGAGAGTGCAAGAAAAATACAGGAACTCTAAGGTATTACTGTATATGACAAATATTTTAAGGTTCTCTTAGATAATGGCTGAGGTAGCTGCCGGTGACTTAGCACCACATTTTAGCAGCTGATCAAATAGAGTTGTAAGGCAGACTGCCACCGTTTCTGTTCAGTATCAGGCAGAGTTTTCTCAGTTTTTTTAGACACAAATAATTGTGTTACTCTGTTAAATTAATATTATACATTAAACCTTACAGATGGGTGAGAATGATATTGTCTGCTGCCTTGCTCCACAATTTACATTATCATTTTTCGCTCGCTATTACCTCAATAATAACTTAACAGACGGCTAATGTAGCTATAAATTAATTGCTAATAGTTAACCCATAGACAGTCTTAAAGATTGACGTAACTTCCAGGTTGGAAATATGAAGCCAATGCGGCACTGTTGTTATTGATACTGTAACAAATGAGTAGCTAATCCAATAGTAATTTTTTATTTTTGACAACCCTACACTGGACCAGTCAGGAACATGCTTAATTTGAAATGCAGCCTAATTAAAATTTTACACGTTTAACGTTTCAGATAATGGTACTATTTATAGACAGAAACCAAACATTATATCACATGTAAACATCCCTGAGCTAAAACTTTAAAACTAAAACTTAAGTCAAAGAGAAAATGTTCCTGCCAGATGTTCCAGCATCATTTGCAACCATGAACAATCAGATGGAAGCAACATATAAACAAAAGAGACATAACTTCCTTTTCCCCCACTACAGCACAGACTCGACTACAATGTCATACTTTTTATTCTATCATTACCGCTACTTATCCTTCTTTCTCCCTTTCTGAATTCAACAAGTGTGCCGCTGGAGACTGCTGAAAGTCATTCTGGGAAATGTGGGAAATCAATACATGAAATTGAAGCCTGCAAGTCAGGCTGAAGAAAAGTGGGCACACTAAAGACGTAAATTAAAACCCGTTGTGTCAGAATAATTCCTAGAATGCACTGACTATTACAAATGTGCATGAGTGTGTTTGACCATGCAAAGGGCGCAATAATAGCACCCTTTTTGTCCTCCATTATCAACGTGTCTCTTTCAGTTTTGCAACCCAAGCACATAAACACAAACAACCACAATTTCTATTCTTGGTGTTTTTATGAATTTCAAAAGACCAGACAGAGCCAAATCAAGCTTGCTGAGCCAAAAAAAAACAACAAAAAAACTCCACCACTTTCAGTCAGTGAAGTGACAGATCTGACTCCAGCTGAAGAGTAAATTAGACAGAATGTGAAGACATCCAATTAATGGAAATGAAAATCTAAGATGTCAGGTGAATGAGCGAGTGGCAGGGTAATCAAGTAGTCCAAAAAACAGTGATTTCTGCAAGATGTAATGACTTTGAGGAGAAGGTATGAATGTATTTCCTTGCTAATAAATCCCACTGAACAATATCTGCTTTGCTTTGTTCAGTTCAGTGTCTCTTTCTGTTCACACTCCCTTTAAAGCTGCAGTGTAAGTAGTAATTAATTTTTCCTAATTGAAGGTTTCCAAGCTTCAGGGGAGAATATTTTACTAAGGGCTTCCTTCATTACATCAAATCAAGCCGTTTAGCCTACATCCAGTCTAATGAAAAGTAAAGAATTCATTCAGATTGTGCACTTTATGTATGTCAAACACAAAGGGAAACTTAAAATACATTCGGATACATTATGAATCACCAGTTTATTAGCCAGAGCTGAGGTATCCAGTGCAATTCCGAGTACAGTAATGTGCAAGGTCTCGAGCTGCCTCTCATATCCTTATATTTTTTAAGGCTGAGGAGAAACAGGTGCAGCAATTTATTGTCTACAAACACATGGAAATACAGCATATAAGGCAAAAACAGAGTTTGTACAAGTCTAACAAGCTTAAAAGTCAATATTTGGTATGCACACCTTTATTCTTGAACACAGTCTGAACTCTCTTAGGGAATCAATCTCATCATTTCCTTAAGTAGTCTTCAGGAATGCTTCTCCAGATTCCTCGAAGGGACATTCATCTGCTGTAGATAGGGTTGTTTTTTTTGTTTTTTTAAGGCCTGCCACTTCTTTTTATCCTCCACTTATCCGGCTTCTTCAAATTCTTTTAAGGACACATTGCCTACGATGCTGAGATATGCCAAGTTTTGAGTTAACAGCTCTTTGGGGATCATCTTGTTGGTGCAAAAATACTATTTTATGCCTGTCAAACTGTGTTATCTTTGGCATTTGTCATAGACTCAGCTAAAGAAATGGCTGCTAGTAACAAAGTGTCTAAAGATACAATTTCAAATTGGTTTGCTGCTAAGATGTCTGTTATGTGTAGACAAAACTGATTCAAGCCTTGGGTAAGGCATCTTTTTTAATGCTTGAATGATTCATAGGTCCGTGTTAAGTGGCTTAAAAATCAACCACAACAACAAAAATTCCTCTAAATATGGTCAGATACAGACTGGACTGAGAATGAGTGAAAAAGCAGCCAATGTCCAAAGAAAAAACTTTGAGAGACCTCCAAAAAACCTGGAGAGGTACAGCTCAAGGCCAGTTTTAAAAAAACAAAACAAAAAACAATATGAAAAGTCTGACTCACCGAAAGCAAAACATAAAGAAATGGAGGGTGGCTCAATAGTTTTGCACAGTGTTGTAGTAATTGCAAAAACAGCCAACAGCTGAAGTGTAAGAGAAACTCAAAATGTAGTTAAGGCAAATAAAAATGGATAAACCATTCAGCATAATGTAATCCTACACACATAAGTGGAATAAACACCCCGAGTTCAGCAAACACTTCAGAGGGTATCAACAGAAGTGGAACATTAGAGGCTGAACAAAGACGTGAGGGCCGGGAGGGTCATTTTTCCTGAATGCCAACAGAAAAATACCACACCTTTTCTTATGTTTGACCTCCTGCATATAGATAATCAGGATTTCAGCAATAGTCCTAAAATCTAGACATTTTTAGCAGTCATGAAACCAGTTATAAGATTCTGCATCCAATCAAAGTGCTATGCATCCAATTTCAGGGTTTATATTTAACTTTTCAGTAGACCAACTCCTTCTGAGCACAGTTCCCCCAAAATTCTTCATAGGACTTAGCACACAAAACCCTCCCACCCCCTAATAATAGTACATTAATACATTAATGCACTCTGCACGTGAGCATGAGCTCAGACGACAGAGTGGAAGCCCGTAATAAAACAATAACAATGATGACTACTCTTACAGAGCGGCGTTTATATTTCTCCTTTGCTCTATCTGTTATCAAACTTTAATTGGATTGTATTGCAGAACCCACTCAAACACTCAAAGACATTCCCCTCCAAACAATAAAACCACAATGCTACCCCACCGCCCGCCCCCACCCACCATCACTCTTCATAACAGCACTTCAACATTTATTGTACAAGAAAAATATTTTTTTCTCGCACTAATGCAGCTCAGATCGTGATGAAATTAAGCGTTGAGGGGTGGCGCTCTGGCTGTGTCCTTAAGTGGCTGTGCATGTATGAAAAGCACAGCATGAATTCTTTATATGCTGTGCCAAGAGGGAGTTAGTTTGGCCATTTTTAGGTTTAATATGAATATCAGAAGTGGTCAAGAATCAAGCTGGTTTTAGCATTTTTCAAAGAAAACCTCAACGTTTAATTACAATGTTTGCATGGCCCACATAGGGGAAGATATTATAGGCACATAACTATTGTGGTCGTCCTTCTTAAAATGCATACAGACTTGTAGTTTTGGAATTCTTGGAGATGTTTGTTCATCTTTGCTCTCTACCCGCTCCACAGCAAAAGGTATGCAACAACTTTCATCCCATCAGGGGGTGACAGGTGGGAGGCCTCCCAAGATTGACAAGAAAGAAAACAAAAATTAATTAATGAATGTGTATCGGAAGTCAGCGAGATTATCCATCGTGCATTAAGCCTGACGAGCGCATGACATGCTGAGGAAATGATGAAATGCGCGCGCCTGGCTGTGTCATCGCAACATGCTCGTCTTTTTCATCAACAGGGTGGGGTGACGATGTGATTTTACAAAAATCTATGTTCAGTTTTCATCCAAACAGCTTTCAGGTAGAATAAATGCATAACAATGGCACCGGGTTTAAAACTGAGCTAAAATCAAACCGTGTACTCCGACGGGAGAGTTGGAAACATGTAACGAGCAATGAGCTAATCAGTGGGAAAAACTTAGAATAAATCAGTACTTCCAAACTACAAAACGTGTGCTGTACAATGGTAACCGCCAATACACATGCAGTGAAAAGCCAGTGTTGTGTACACACATCAGAAGAGCAGACGGAAGATAGATGTGTGGGTGGTGTTCCACAAAAGTCAGCCTCAAACAGAGCTTCTTATTTTACCTATTGAGCTGTATAAATGGCAGGAGATGACAGAAAAGGCATGTCCTGACCTTGTATCCAGCCAGCGCTTGAATAGAGAAGTACAGTGAAAACATTAGGCAGCTGGTCTCCAGGAAAGACACATCAGCCTGTTGTCGACATTTGAAATATGACAAGACGGGGATGGCAGAAGGCAGTCACGAAAAAAATACATCATTTTATTGTTGCAAACAAGAATGAAAATAGAAGCCAGCGTGAGGAGCAGCGGTGTATTCAGAGGCGCCGATCCTCCTGGCTTCTTTATGTATGTCGAGCTAACTCAGCGAGGCTAAACAGCTCTTATGCAGGGGAGGGACATTTGGAAGTGCTACACCACTCTGGATGAAGACCAGATGTTGAGTAAAGAACAGCCTTCTAAACATTCGTGACGAGCAGCAGATTGGCCCCGAGGCGCAGCTGCAGTTTAGAGTACAATAAGGTGTTGAGGAGCCACCTCCGCCTTGTTACATTTCTCATTCTTTACAGAAACAATTTCTTTCGTTTTTTACTACTACGCTCTCGGTGACACACAATACAGCATGCACTTTACAGGACAATCACCGCAAAAGGCCTGTTTGAAACAAATGTCAGTAACCCGCCTCTCTGTCTCAATCAGGACGTTAGCACTGTGACAAGTCGCCTGTGTGATTGCTGTCTTTCATTCCTACTTGCATATGGTTGAGAGAGAGAGAAGGATCAGCCTACAATGAAAATACACACACTCAATTGTGTCTAGATGAATAATGACACATCAGGATGAGGCTGCTGGTACAGTTGGCACTCTGACAGCCTCTGATTGCCTGATGTGGAAAGAGACAGCAGGGCTACAAGGAGACTCTCTGATGGTGACGGATGGAGACGAATATATGACAGTGCTAGGTCAGTTGCCATAGGAACAATACATTAGTTAAAAGATTGAGATGTCCTTTAAAAAATGATGGGAACTTTGCTTTATATGCATGTATGTCAAATCCTGTGTAGTAGTTAGTTGACACATCGCTTCACACAGCAACTGCAGACAGGTAGGCTGGCAGCCCCTCCCCTCACTAGCAGCTTAAGTAGTCGGTGTTCACAACGGCAAACAACACTTTAGGAGGAATTTCGAGGGATCAGTAAAGCTCCCGTTTCAAAGACACTGAAGTATTAAACAGTTATTAAAAATGCTAACCTGGCCGGTGTCGTGACACCCCGTAGTGTGAACTGCTCCACTCTTTGCAGATCAAAACTGTTGTTAGGAGCCAGTCAGCCATCAAGTGCACCCACCCAGCGGGGGCCATTTATCGGTTTTTGTTTTGTTTCTGCAAAACACCGACTCCCCTATGAAAAGGTGGGATTTATTTTTTTCAAAGTTAATGAGTAACTGTAATCCAATGCTGCAGCTAATGATTATTTTCATTACTCATTAATCTGCAGAATACTTCTAAATTTACAGACAATGTTCCTTTGTTCAGGACAATGTCATTAAATTGCTTATTGTGCCTGACCAACAATAAAAAATCTGTTATATTATGTTGTCTATGTCACAGGCAGTGAAAAGCAGCTAATTACCACAAGTAAGACGATGGGACCAGGTTAACATTTGTATTTTTTTTGGTTGAGAATGATTCATGCAAATTCCTGGTGATTATATTTTTTAGAAAATGTGTTTTAATAGAACGTTTTGTGCTGCTGAGTTGTAAATATTTGTGGCACAATTCTAGGAATATGATGTCACGTTTCTGCCTCCCATGCGCATTTTACTCATGTTCGGGTATGGGCTCTCAAATCTGGCTTGTCTGCTGACTTACCCTCTGGGGACAATGAACAAATCAGGGCACTCAGGGGTGCCACTATCTGCTATCTGGTGGGACACAAACTCCCCTTATCCAGCAACAGAAAGGTGTGGGGGAGGGAGTTTCTTAAACGGTGTGGAAGGAGTATAAAGCCTTTTCAATGTTCCACAGTATCAAGTGGAAAGGCTCTTTTTCATTACAGATAATTGAGTTGTAGCTAGAACAATAGTGATTGCATTAGGGCCTTTAAT
The DNA here is from genome assembly GCA_024447675.2 of Pterophyllum scalare. Classification (NCBI taxonomy): domain Eukaryota; kingdom Metazoa; phylum Chordata; class Actinopteri; order Cichliformes; family Cichlidae; genus Pterophyllum; species Pterophyllum scalare. The sequence continues at coordinate 8,950 of JAMQGT020008343.1, forward strand.
CATGTTAAGGTGTCTTGTTTTTTCACTGGGAGTTTAGCTCATTCTCAGTCCATTTTGGAGCTGACCTTCTGCAGAGGTCGTTGCCATAGGAGACCATAGCAGCGGACGCTCCCATTATCCAAGCACAGATAAATGTGTTGGCACTACAACCATAAATCCCTTTGGGTTTCCGTCTAACCGCCCTGCTGGGGGCAGGTAAGACAGGCTGCAGAGAGAAGCTCCTCCGAGTGGCCTCCAATGTCAGAGGAGTCACCTGTGGGATTATAAAGAGTTGTCAATCAAGCCCAACACATGAGGAACAAAGAGCAGCTACTGCTGGCCTGCCCTCACATCTTTCTTCAAGTGCTTATTTCCTTAAGACCGTGAGCAACGCCCATCCCCTCCACTGGAATGAAGGGCCCCCTCCACCCTCCCGTAGCTCGACAGGCCATCCAGATAAACGAACTAAACACACCCTTGTCCTGCTGTTGATGGGCACATGGACAACCTCTCCACATTCACCTCTCTCCTTCAGACTCTTTGCTGCCACTGTGCTGTCTCTTTCTCACTCCCTCCATTACACTCAGTCACCTCCACCCACTCCTATCACCCCTCCTCTTTTCCTCTCCATCTTCCTACCACACATTTCAGTAGGAGCTCTATTGTTTGCTAGAGAGGGGCATGCTGCTGCTGGTTCTTATCTGGGGATGTTGCCGGCACATCTGCAGATGCTATCAGCAGCCCTGTTGCTCTGTTTATGCTCCAGCTCTGCAAGTGCAGCTAGCAGGGAAATGAGATGGATGGAGGATGGGGCCAGGCGAAAATGGAGTGTCTTCCACACCAGAAATGATGGAGTGGGGGGGGGGAGGAGGAGGGCCATTGTACACAAGGATAGCCAAGACTTTGCCAAGACAAAAGAAAAACTAGGACCTTAGCAGTGTAGCAGTCATTTTTTTTCTTTTTGTGCAACCCAGCAACACCACAATTACTAATAATATCCTTTTTTTTAGTTCTTATTCACAGAATGATAAAGAAGTCTATCATTTTCTGCAAAGCTCTCATCTCTTCTATTGATCCAAGGGAAGTAAATATAAATGTGCTAAACACACACAAAGACAAGCACAGAGCAAACTTACTCTTCAGCACGATTTAGTACTCATTTAAAAATCTGTGCGTGGGTGTCTGCTTCAAATTATACCCCAATGAAGCTAAGGTAGGAAAAAAAAATGTTTCCTGCATAACTAGGATTAGAAGTGAGTTGCTATTTCAGTGTGAAATATGCTGCAGACAGTGAGGCAACTCAGGCAGTCAGTCAACCATTCTATGCAAAGCGTTGGCTTCACTCTCTGACATAAAGGGCATTTTGTTTCAAAATGTAGAGCGCACAAACAGGCAGAGTGGCTGCTAACAATCCACAAAATGCTACTTGTGCACTTTTTAATCATCAGAAGACCTGATAGTGGCTATGCATGTATTTGTGTGACTGTATGTCTGTGAGTATGGGGCTGCCAGCGTTTAAGCAGCAGATGCTCGCAAAGACACAGATGCAGGGTTACAGGGATGCAGGGTGATGATGTCACTCCACAGGGCTAGGAGCATTCATCATCGTTTACCTGGTCACGAGGTGTGATGGTGTGACAAATTAATGTCAGTTATCGCTCTTAAACACCCTAGAAATTAGGAATGCACCAGTACAACTTTTTCTAGGTCTAATGTGATACAGATATGTTGGCTTCAGGTATCTGTTCATACTGATACCAGTGTAACCAAATAAGTTTTATTTATTCATCCTGAAATACACATCATCTTTTTGTTTGAGACAGCTGGCCCGGCCTATTTCCCATAGGCTAAAGTTACATAAAAGCTTAAGCTAATGTAATAAAAGTAACACTATAGATGCACTGAGGCATCTACACAAAATTGTTGCACTACTACCACATAGTACTGTATTCTTTTCTGTACTGTTGTTGTTGTTCAATATGTCTTTAATCAGTGCTTTAATATATGGCTGCACTTTGAAAAGATTGTTGGGGCAATTCAAACTAAAACTAAACTTCCAAATATAAAAAATTGTGGTGTTGTCAACATGAAACGGTACAAAATTGTATAGGATAGACAGGACGCGTATATCAGACCGCTGTCACCTATACCTGACTACACTTTCTGAGCCAGATTTGGACTGATATCCAAATATTGAATCTGTACTATAAACAACTCCAGCATTCACTTTGAATTTCAGATCAGAGCACTGAGCTTAATTTGTGTTCAGATAGAAAGAGTTTTAATTGAAATGAGACAAAGTGGAAACTGGAAATGCGAGACGTTGACAGCTAAGTGACAGGCTGTTAGAGTTTGATCAAGTCTGAAGCTAAAATTTAAGAGAAGATGTTAGTGAAAAGGATTAAGATATTCATTATTCAGCCATAGCTGATTAGTTGGGGATTTTTAAATCCACGTTTACAGGCATGAATTCATTATTAGAGAGAAGAGGCGCCTGCTTGTGCCTGTCAAGAGCTCAGAGATCAGAAAACAGTTATGATTGTTTTTCTCCCATTTCCACATTCATGTAAACATCTTTCCGAGATGCTCCAGTGAGTGTCAATAACAGACCGAGCACAGCCGCTCATATTTCAACAAGGAAACTGACACACGGAGAAGACCAATCTCCCCGTGTAGACATGCGTACAACACAACACACTTTCAAAGTTCATTAGCCACGTCTGGTAAGATGCAGATGTCGTGCGTAATGCAGACTAAACAAACTAAAGCAAACACAGATATCAAGCATTGCAAAAGCATAATGCACATATCGAAAAGGCTGCAGGAGGACAAGATTAGTATTTGAATGCGGATCACAGAGTGTGAAGCATCCATAGCCCCAGAGTACCTCTCTTCACCCACCAGCTTTATTGTCGTTAATTAAATGTGGAAATATGAAATGGATATATTATTTACTGAGGGCAAATGCTGCAGCTGTGCTTTTTCTACAAAGGAGAAAACAAAGCAGGGTTATTGAAATAATCATATCAGGAATAATGCAAAGTAACATAAAGGCAGCCTAATCAGTCACTCAAGCCTAACACAAAAGGATGTAACAGATCTCCGGAACACCTGGTTGGCCAGACAGTTCAGCATTAACAGCAATTACTTCAGTCCATCTGCAGTGCATTGCCTTCAAACGCAGCAGATGTTGTGCAGATCAGTGTTAACAGTATATATTTGACAATTTGTTTGCCTGCACATTGTGTTGTCCAACAAACTAAATGTCATGTTTTAGTGATGCAAATTGAAAGTATTTGTCGTTTAACTGCAATCCCCTGGCCACAGAAAATATTTAATACATGCATCCACAGCATGAAAGCCAGGTGCACGGATGCAACTGCTACTGTATATGCAGGCTAGTTTTATGTTGCCTGACTCTAAATGTAAACGGAATTGATGGGCGAGTGTTAAAATGCAGCACTGATGTGCACGATATCTGAAAGGTGAGATGGAGGGATGATAAGAGCAAAAGTGTGTGCCCGTGTGTTTTGCCTTATCTGGACCTGTGTGTGTGTGTGTGCGCGCATTTGTGAATGTGAGCAAACAGTGAGGAGATCGCTGACCTTGGAGGACACGTTATTCTACAATTTGAATGCACATAAACAGTATCCCGGGATGTAGTCAGTTGTACAAAAGACAATCCCATAATAACACACATCAACACTAACAGCAGGGAGCCTCTACTTGAACACCACAAGGTTTTATTTTTTTAAAATCATCAATCAAGCCTCATCAGACTCAACTCACCGAGTCAAACGCCTCCACATTGCCCTGAAATCTTGCATGAGTGCAGACGCACACACACACAATCCCTCAACCCTTAATTTGACACCTCCACAGTTCACCATCCACTAATCAAAAAGTCATGAAGTGACAGCATGGTGTGGAGACATGGGGAAAGCCTGAACACCCTCCCCTGGGCCCTCACACGCAGAGTTCAGGGCAGCACGGTAAAAGGAGGATCTACACGCATGCACTTGCCAACACTTTTCATCATGTAGCTGAAATGCTCAATGAAACAACCCATCACTCCCTTGCTTTCCATCTCCCTTGTTTATCGCGCTCTCTTTTTCACACGTCGCTCTTGCTCACACAACTCCTGCCTGCATCCCACATGCCGTGCCCCCACGCATTAAGACGGAGTCTGTGTTCACGCAGGTCTGAACAGGCTCCAAAGGCTCCCCAAACAGTCCTTATTCGAGATGAAGAGCACGTACAGATTGTCATTCAGCTTTTATGTTTGTCACTGTCGCTCTGTAGAACGCATAAGAATACGTGACAAGTACCACCCGTCTACCCTGCTCCCTCAAAAGTCCTTTCCTCTCCCATCCCTTGTGTTATGTCTGAGTGACACCAAGTGAGGAATGTGTGCATTTGGCTAAAAGCAACAAAATAAATGCAAATTAAGTTTCCATTAAGGGTTGTCAAGCCCAATGTGGCTATTTCTGAGATAAAGCCTCATTGTCACTGAAGAAAAAATATCAATGAATGTACTTTAAATAAGGCGGAGGGAGAGATGAGCATTAAAAATTTTTCTTTTTTTATTTTATTTATTTCTTTTTTTTGGAAAAGGTGAAATTCGGTCAGCTGGAAGAGAAAGCATGGGATATGAACTGAGTGGAAGCACAGGGAAATACTTTTCAAGGTGTCACATTAAACGCACCTCTTCCAGTGCAAGCCCCACCTCTCTAGTACCATCATAATATCCATCAGTGCTCATGGAAACCCGCTCAGATGGTGCAAAAAGAAAAGAAAAAAAAAAAGTCAACCCATAAATAATGTTGATCTCTGAAACATAGGAACCCAAGATGCTCCGAGCACTTCACACTTTAGTTTCTTCACTATATTCCATCTGTGCCCAAGGCGAGGAGATTTTCAGTGTAGAATATGCAATGAAACAGCTGCACACACAGATTTTTTATTTTTTGCATCCTCAGCACAAGCCAAGGAGAGTTAAAATATGCATTTCAAACATATTTTATTTACATCTAGAGCAACAAAATCAAATCCCTTCTCTGTCACCCTGAAATCACACATTTTACTCACAATAGACCATCTTACATAGGATGTCCTATAAAAGATATGATATGGTTGTCATATTAAGTCGCAATGTTTCATATTTCTGCCGTGACAGGAGGGACCGAGTCAAGGGGCTCATAAAAACATTGATATCGGGATTTTTTTTTTTACTGTAACTACTCTCTATAAACTCTTCTAAATGAACAGCTGTCAAGACAAGTGACCTTGAATATGAAAACTCCAGGCTGGCTGGACCCTATCAATATGGAATAAAAACTTTCCCCCCATCCTCAGTCTCACTTTTTCTGCCTGATGAATGCAGAGGTGTATTTCAAAAGACTTCCTAGAGGCATGGGGAGCCATCAAAAAAAAAAACCTGCAAGAGTGAAATCTCTTTCAGGGTTCAAAAGCCCTATGAAGACCAATTTAGCTTTGAAACATGGGACGCTTTAGTATGAAAACCCAAAACTGCCTCATGTAAGCAATACAGGAGCTGAATGAATAACAGGACACAACAT
>JAMQGT020008345.1:0-60344 GCA_024447675.2 Pterophyllum scalare
TGTGTTATGTAACCTTCACTTGGTTCAGTTACGTATTGCTTGTGTTGCACCCCTGCTGTTTGCCCTGTGTCTGTCAGCTTTGTTCCATATAATACTGGGAAAACGAGTATATAGTGACATTACGTACCACTGAGTTTGTTTTGAGTCTAGCATTTGGAAGAAATATATGCCACATATAAACCACAAGAAGTGGTGAAGCATTTATATACTAATCCCTGTAATGCGAAGTGTATCATATTTGATACATGAATTTTTGAGACCTCTACATCATCTGTGTGATTCTTTTTTTTTCTGAAAAAACCTGATGTATTCAATCAGACACATGCAGTGCCACGCTAAGCAATAAATTGCAAAAGAATGCCAGATGTAGCAAAAATTATATAAATATATGTAAACTGATTATAAATTGATATTTAATTTTTTAAATTTGTCATTTGTTAGTGTTCAATAAACACTCTGGTTTTTCATGGTTTAAGCTTTAAAGGGTTAAATAAAGCTTTATTGTTTATAAAACCCACTTTATATCTATCAGATTTTCCAAAAGTAAAGAGTGCCACTTGAGCACAAAGACAGTGGCTGGCTAAGTCAGTCCATTGTTTGAAAATAGCTATTTGATTTATTGCCATTTACAAACATAAGCAGACTCAACACTGCCACCTATCAGCACTGATGCTGGCCCCTCAAAGCACAATAAATTAAAGTAATTTCCTGCTTCCTCTCCTTATCCTCAACCCCCTTGCTCTCAAAGAAGCATATTTCACAGTTGGGTTAAGTCTAGCCCTTTGGGCAATGTGATGGCATTTTACTGCAATGTCAGCCCTGTAATGCAGCTCCTGTTCATTGTTCCAGCATTCAAACAGGCTTTGTTATTAAAAAGCCCTCACACAAAGTGCCACTGGAGCACCTTAGGCATTGAAGGAGAAGACTGAGGTGGCTTCTCCAGTTCCCAGTTTACAACAGACTGGTAGTTTAAATGCGACAGCTGCCTGCCGGCCGAGGTAGAAGATATGACCAGTTTGAACAATCTGTGATTTCAGTAACATCCCATTCATAGGTATTTGAAAAGCACAGGATTAATGTCTTTGTCATATCTAGTTGTTTACAGTATGTGCTATGATGCAGAATTACATTTTATATCCTAAATGTAAGTCACTTTCATTAAATCTTAAATCTTATGCATATAATTTGAAAATTGAAGAAAACTATTCAGTGGAAGAAAGTTTAGTAATCTCTATCCGAAAATGTGGAGTTATGTTCAAATTTAAAGCATCTTTTAAATCTATCAGATTTTTGTGAGATCAGATAATGAGCAACTTCGTCTCCAGCTTCTCCATACCAAAGATTACTTTGTATTTGAAATTATTTTCCCTTGATAGCCCCTACAGCAATACCATACACAGGTAACTTACAAACATCCATTGATCCATTTTCTTCTGTTTATCCAATTCAGGGTCACAGGGAGGCTGGAGCCTATCCCAAATGTCATAGGGCTTGATGCAGGGTACACACTGGACAGGTCACCAGTCTGTCACATGGCTAACGCACAGAAACAGACAACCATTTATATTCACATTCTTACTTACAGTCAATATATATTTGCCAATTAACTTAACCCCATGCATGTTCTTGGACTGTGGGAGGAAGGGGGAATATCTGACAAACATTTAAACCTTTATTCATCTCAAAGAAGCAATGAACTGCTCAAGTCTGAATAGCTGCTTTGACTCCACTTAAGTTAGAATGAAGGGCATCCTCTTCACCCAGCTTAAGCCAAATATTTTTCTTTCTTTCAGATCCACCGGCTTTGGTCACTGTAGTATTTTAATCTTCTGTACTTACCTGGATACCTCCTTCCACATATACATAAAAATGGTTTTAAAATGTTCTCTTTTTTCCCTTTTTTTAAAGGCCATTTTTATATCAGAATGTTATGTGGACCAAGCAAAACGAGTCTTTAAATGATATATATATATATATATATATATATATATATATATATATATATATATATGAGAAAAATACCCAGGCAAGTGAAGTTTTTTTTAAACTTTTTTTAAAAATTTCTCTAGTAATTTGTTGAATGTGAGACATCAGATTTTAAAAAGTTGATTTTAAGTGAAGGGAAGTTGGGTTTTTTGCTAGTTTTTGCAGTCTTTGTTTTTGCACATGATATTGTGAGTTTAAAGGTCACATTTCTACCATTTTTAATCAAAAACTCAAAATTTCAATATTGAAGTCATATGAGGCAGAGGATAACTGGAAATACACCTTTCTGTGTTAACTCAGGGATCATCATCAACCCAATAACCAACTCCGCACCTTTTTTTCTCTTAATGACTTGTTTTCATATTTATATATTTCTTTATATTTTGTTTCCAAGGAACCAGACTTTCTTGTATTTTCTTTTTAAGTGGACTACCTTTAGTTCCTCACAGTGTTACTGGAGGCCAAGCTAATGCCATCAAGCAGGAAATTAGAGTTCATCCAGGCCTTTATGTCTTTAAGACACTCCTGCAGTTTAACTGAGTGGTGTGTATCATCTGGCTTCATATATAGATAAAGCTGGGTATCATCTGCATAGCAGTGAAGATGTATGCTATGCCTTCTAATAATACTGTATAAGGGAAGCATGTATAATGTGAATAGAATTTGTACTAGCACAAAACCCTGTAAAACTCCATAATTGCCTTTAGTGTGTGAAGAAGTGGAGGCCACTGACATTTTTCACTCCTGATCTTTCTGAATGTTTATTTTGAATAGGGTTGCATTTGGCTAGGGTCAGTGTCACTACTGGCAGCATGAGGTGATGCCTGCACCCTACAGAAGTTGAACAGGTACTCCCAACTCCTCCAGGATGGCACATCAATATGTGCATTGGTAGAAGGTTTGTTGTGTCTTCCAGGACAGTCTCAAGAGCATGTAGGATATTCCAGTAGACAGTCAGTTACTCTAGGAGAGCTGGACAGGGCCAGAGACAGATCTTAACCCAACAGCAGAACTGGTGTCTGCTCCTTTATGCAAAGAGGAATGGGATGAGCACTGCCAGAGCCTTCAAAATGACCTCCAGCAGGCCAGTGATGTGAATGTCTCTAACCAAACAGATTTCATGAGGGTGGCCTAAGGTCTGGACATCCTCTAGTGGGCCCTGTGATCATTGCCTGGCACTGTGGAGCCTGATTGGCTTTTGCCATAGAATACCAGAATTGGCAGGACCACCACTGGCGCCCTGTGCTTTTCACAGATGAGAGCAGGTTCACTCTAAGCATATGTTACCTGTAGCATCATTCAACATGACAAGTTTAGTGGTGGGTCAGTGATGGTCTGGGGAGGCATATCCTTGGAGGGATGCATAGACCTCTACGGGCTGGGCAAGGATATCCTGACTGCCATTAGGTATCAGGATGAAATTCTTGGACCAGTTGTCAGACCCTACACTGGTGCAGTGGGTCCTGGGTTTCTCCTGGTGCATGACAATGTCCGGCCTTATGTGGCGAGAATATCCAGTCAGTTCCTGGAGGATGAAGGAATTGATACAAATGACTGGCCTCCACGCTTGCCTTACTCGAATCCAAGAGAATTCCTCTGGGACATTATGTTTCAGTCCATCCTACACTGCCAGTTTGCACTTTAGACTGTCCAGGACCACTGTAATGCCTTGGTCCAGATCTGGGAAGAGATCCCCCAGGACATTATCCATCGTCTCATTAGGAGCATGCCCCGACGTTGTCAGGCATGCATATAAGCATACCTTGTGCCTGACAATTTTCATGGCTTTTTTTTTTTTGTTAAGCCACTTAGCACTGGCCATTGAATCATTTAAGAATTTAAAAAAAACAAAAAACACCTAACTCAAGGGATGAATCAACAAACAACCCATTTTAAATGATGGCTTTAGGCACTTTACTAGCAGCCTGTTGCAAAAACCGGTTTACTCCCATTTCTTTATTGACTCTACAAAAAATGCCACAGATAACACAGTTTGATGGGCATAAAATAGTATTTTTGCACCAACAAGGTGATTCCCAGAGAGTTATTAGCCAAAAACTGGCATGTCTTGGCATGGTGTGCAGTGTGTCCATGAAATTTTTGAGGAAACTGGACAAGTGGAGGACAAAAGAAGAAGTGGCAGGGCTAAAACTCTATCTACAGCAGATGAACAGTAACTGAAAGTCATAGGAAAACATCCAGCAAAGGCCTGACACAGGACCTGAGAGATGTATCTGACCCTTCAGTTGAGCCATCTACTGTTCACTGAAGCCTCATCCAAAATGGTCTCAGGGGAAGGGTGGTTATCAAGAAGCAATTCTTAAGGAAGGGAAACAGGGTGAAAAGGCTGAGGTAGTCGACATTATGCAAAAACTGGGCTGAAAATCAGTGACAACAGATCTTATGGTGTGATAAATGTACATTTTAAATTTTTGGTTCAAATTGTCATGAGTGTGTATGGAGCGGAGAGTGAGTGTGTACAACCATCTGTAAAACACGGTGGAGGCTCTTTCATGGTTTCAGGCTGCATTTCAGGACTTAAGACTGCACAGTACTGTAGGTTTCAGGGGTTTTTTGCTATTTGTGATTAATGTGAAATGTGACTTCATAGGATGGTGCACATTTGAAAGATGCCAACATAGCCAGGGAGCAGGAACTGAAAGAGGTGCTTTCAGTTGCAAAGCAACCAATTTTATTTGTGTTTGTTTGATTTCCATAACTAAATATAGGTAGAGGTAAGCAGTGTTCTTTATAAGGCAAAACAATAAATATGTTTCATATAGTCATCATAGACCATTTTGGGTGTAAAGTATTCTATTTATACACACTTTTTCCCTCAATGTAAATATTTAATTCTGTATGTGTCTTTTGAGCGCCTATGTGTATTACAAGAGGCTATTATTTAATGACGTAGAACATGTGCACCCACCTTCTCATTAGCACTTGTCCCAGCTAGCAGCCCTCTAGGCAACTAGACTGAATGCAAGAAGAGCACACATACATCTTCTTGCATTAACAGCTCAGTCTCTTGATGTCTCTCTACATCTCTCTCTCTTCTCACTCTCTCTCACTTCAGCTTTCATCATCTTTCCCTCTCAGTGTAAGACAATCCAGCTGATACTGTTATCACTCAGTGTTGTACAGCAGGTCATCGTGTGTTTTCGGACTCTGTGTAAGAGCACTCAGCAGTGCTATGAATAATGTAATCACAGGGTGTTTGTGTGGGTTTATTTATATGTTTGTCTGTGTTTAGTGTTGTCTCATAGTGAATCTTTCCTCTGATGTTCTGGCAGAAAAAAGCTAAGAGCAATCTTTTTACATTTTTAACTAATGTTGTGTAGCATACATTTAGAATTACTATATAGCACATCATTCATATAATAATGAACACCCATAGGAATAAAAACATACTGTGACAGTTTGTGGCCTGACTTGCAGTGTTTAATAATTTATTTTTAAGGCTAATTATCATGAAACACTCAACAAGCTCTTTAAATATTGGAGGGTGCACTTCTCCAGTCTAGATGTGTTTTGTTGACCTGGGAAAGGCATATCTGTGTGTCTAATGTGTGTCTAATGACTGGCGTTTCTGGAGAATGTGTTGTTGGAACTACAGTCTCATTTGGTCCCTGTACATCCTCGAGATTGCTTTGCAGTGGCACATACTACAGCTAGTCCAGTTCAGTGGTCTTACGTAGGATCACATTTTTACTATTGATGGTTTCATCAAGCAGTGATGTCTAGCTTACACTAAGGTGGTCTGAAGTAACATGAAGCCATGTGGATGAGAGTCTTCACCACAAAGTGTCAAGTTCTTGAAAAAAGTATTGCCTGCTTAAGGTTGAGGTTGAATTGCTGCCTCAAGTGGAGGAGTTCATGTACCATGGTAAAGCTGATCATTTACTTCAAAATCAGCATTCCTACCCTCACCGATGGCCACAAGCTGTGGGTAGTGACCAAATGAATAACATCATGAACAGGAAATGAGCTCCCTCCATAGAGTGTCTGTGCTCACCCTTTGAGAAAGGGTGATCAGCTCATTCATTAGGCAGTGGCTCAGACTAGAGGTGCTGCTCTGCCACAGTGAAAGCAGCCAGTTAAGATTCTTTATATCTGACTGTCAAGCTTTTCAGGATTAGGATCCAAATGCGGATTCCAAAGACAGACTGAGAAACAAAAGCGAGTCTTTATTTTGGCTGATACAAAGCCCAAAAGAACAAAATAGTCCACAGGCAAATGGCAAACTGAATCCAAAGTAAGCAAGGAACAAACCAAGAAGTTAAACAGACATTGTGACAAAACACAAACGGAAGACACGACTATTTATACACACACAGGGTAATCAGGAAAGTGAACACAGCTGGGAAAAACAAGGTACAAGTGAAAGCAAGCAGGGAAAAATGTGAAAACAGGAAGTAAAACTTAAGACAAGGCAGAGGAGATATGCATTAACAAAGTAAAACAGGAAGTGACAAATAAAACAATGAGACAAGATACACATGCAGCAACCTGACACTAAGGAATACTGGGGAAGGCTCAAAATAACAAACCCACAGATCATGACATCTAACTAAGATATGTCCTGATACCTCTCAGGGGAAGTATTTTGGGCATGTCCAGACCAGAAGAAGTCATCACTAGTAGCTTGGAAACATGGAGGGGTGGGTGGATGGATGGATGGATGGATGGATGGTAGGGTGGATGGAGTTTGAGCTCCCACAACCATTGCTGTATTGGTTTTTGTTTTGTTTTGTTTTGTTTATTTAAAAAGCTGCTCTCTCAACTTGACTGTAAATATCTTATGAATTGTGCTAACAATATTTTTAAGCCCATGATAATTTACACAGTTCCAGCATGGCAATGGCTCCATATCAGGTGTCAAAGGCCAGCTACACCTAAGTAATTGCACTGGTAAAAGGATCAGCTGTGTTAATGTTAAATGGCATGCTCCTATAAACATCTTGACAAAAGTTTCACAGATAAGACATTTTCAATTACAGCATGAAGACAGTCAGACAACAATTACAGCACATATCCTTCACTCTGTCAGCCCCCCCAAATGAGATGTCACACACATACACACACTCACCCAAAAACCACAGACACACACAAATGAGGATGTGGGTGGAAAGCAAAGGACTCACATAATGAATCACATAAAACACACATATATAAATGCAACCCATACAGCACACCAAACAACAAATCAACAACAAGTCCAGTGTGCACTCAAGCATTCACAACAGAGTGTTAATGCAAGCGACAATTTTGCTCTCACAAAACACACACAAGGAGACACACCAGGGGGTTCAAGCTGGCATCAGCAACAGAGCTGTTTACAGACGGGCCACACGGCAGGGAGACACTGTGACATTTCAGAAAAGGACGGTTTTAGTTTAACAAGCATGGCACTTCAGGTTTAATTGGGATTGTCTGGAGAGGGAGAGGGAGAAACAGAGTGTGTATGTACCCTGGTAGTGGGTCCAAGCCTGTCTGATGAATTTAATCCCACCTCACTCAGCATCAGTGCTGACATGTCATGACCATAGGACACCATGCTTTAATTTTTTTTTTTTTTTAAGGGAGCACAAGTTCACAATTGCATTGTAAAAAAACAACACTTGAATATAACTTGAATATAAGAGATACAGATTTATGATAGGCATGGCTCTCTAACTCTTATGCAGATCTGAATACATCAAAGTCAGGCTTTCCTGTTTCTCCCAATGAATAGTCCTTCTTTAATAACATACCAGGCATACCCATCCACTGTCGCCCAAAAAAAAGCAAATAAAAGCATCTTTGACCAGTCATTTATAGTAATTTAGACTGAGAATTTTCTCTGCACTTTTTTTTTTTCAATTTACAGTCCTCTTTAATCTGCACTTGTATGAATAGACATCACACAGTATGGCTGAACTTAAATGCCTGGGGTTTTGTTTGTTGTCCACACAGTCATTGTATTAGACTTTATTTATGCTGCTACCACAAAGGACATAATTGAAACCTCCTTGATGCATTTGGTATGCTAATGCACATTTCCCCTGAGTTGTCATTAAGTTCAGTGTACCACTGAAAGGCGCAGTTTCCCTGCTAAACACTTGAGGTGGTTTGAATTACGTCCAGTGTAAATAGTTACTGTCAGGCCCGTGCTCCATTGTGTCACTCCGTGCTGTCAGATACACACAGAATAATCACTGATAATGGAAAACAATTAGACATTATTCCAGATTAAGAAAAAGTAAGTGTAACATGTTTGTTATTATAAAAACTATCTGATAACTTAAAGGAGTAGAAATAAGACATGCATTAGATTCAGGAAGCAGTTCAGTCCTTGAAGGCAGTATGCAGGAAATAAAACTTGACCCAAGACTGAAAATACACATATTACCAGCATTCAGTCCATCAGCTGTGGTACTTCGGAAAACAAAAATACATTTTTGAAGATGATTTGACTGAGTTGCTCATTTTGACCACTCAATTGCACTGGGAAATACAAAGGTATTTTTGAATCAATGTTTTCACCAATAAAAGAAAATTGCAATTCAGAAAGATTACTCACTAAACTGTGTCTTACTTTAGACTTTCACTGTGCAGAAAGATGTGCGGGTTAATACGTTACTGCCAACAGAGACATATTTTTTGAAAGAAAATTGAAATTTTGGGACAAGTTTGCCATCTAAAAGTTCTCTCTAAAAGATTAAAAAAAACTGCAGTGAGTAACCTCTTCATAGAAAATATTGCACAAGTCTGAGTAATGCGACTGGAGCTATCATACAGTACTTCATATTCTGTGTGATGCAATTACCTTTGAGGTTTATCTCTTTGAGGTGGTAAGGTCTATTCATTTCTGTGAAGCCCAACTTTTGATAGGCCATTGTTCTTGTAAAGATTTTTTTTCCTAAGAAATTGTGGATGTTTAACTAATGATTGGATAAATCACATTAGATAAGAATATCTTGGTTTCATATTAAGTATTAAGAAAAATAAAGTGACTAGAAAAAGTTTGACCTACGGTCATATTTACTGTTATTGTGTTCTATAAAATAATAAGAGCCACAGTGTCTTGTCTGAATATCTAAATCCATTGTGTTAAGAGCCTGGGAGATGAAAAACATGTTGATACATAAGTATACGCTCATGTATATGAACATGAGCGTGCTTTTTTTTTCATGGTTGCTACACAGCTGCGTCTATTTGCTCATTTACAACACATATCAATTACATTTCCCCAGACTGGTGGTGCTTTACCTTCCTCTGTCTGTCTTTAAATCAGTCACTTGATGAGCATTAGAGGCTCTCGTGTTGTCGCTCTTCAATCTGTAATTGAGAACAAATGCGGAGAGGGAGAGTGTTTAATTGGGGTTGTCAAGCAGGGGGCGGGTTTGTTGGGCACCTAGAGATCTCCTCATCTCTTTCCATTTTGACTGTTTAAAGAATAAATTATGCAGATTACAGTTTTTTTTTTTTTTTTGCGAGTCCTAGTTGCGATGTGAACTTGCGGTGACTTCTGCCTGGCTTTTTTTTCCCCCTTCTTCACCAAGAGTTACTTCAAAGCCTGAAAGTGATCAAAGACAGTTGAAAAAATAAATCCCCCAACGTACCGGCACCCTGCATACATACATACAGCTCTTGCATGTCTCAACACCACACACTCTCAGTCAGAAAACAAAAGCAAGCGACACCGTCAGATGTCATTTCGTTTTTTTTTTCCTTTTTTTGTCTCCTCAAGCACAGTCCTGTCAAACATTGCAACATTTCAATTGATTTCTCTTTTCCCTTGTGCCTGTTCTATTTTAGTACATAAGCCAAGAGACTGAATTAGTCATTAAAGGGTATGTATAGTATGACATGGCCCAGATAACACATCACAGGCCTCCGATGAAGAACAGACTTGTCATAAATAAAAGTACGTTTTAGCAGCTGGAGACGGCTTCTTCCAAGTAAAAAAATATAAAAAGGCAAAAAATAGGGGTTACTGAAGGTTCAGTATCAGTGATAACTGTGTTTTATTTCAGTAGCAGGTTGTTTACATAACAGACATGAAGTGAAAAACTTAATACTCTTGTGTCCAATAATTAAAACATATACATGTTTTATCTGGAATGTCATATATAACCAATTTGTATAAAGTCCTATTTACCAAGAGGGGCGGGAGATGAGGTTTTGAAAGTTGTTGTGATAAGGTTATCCATAACCAGCTTTTCCTCTGCATACTGATGGGCTGTATGCATGGGCCAGAACTGTTTGACTCACAGTCTCAATGATACAAGAACTTATCTAATATGCGAGCTGGCTCTATAACTGCACACAGAGATCACCGTGCTTGGTCAGTATTAACACCAAGCCATCCGCCATTTACTTTTCCATCCCTGTTTATTTGAGTGTGTGGCTGTAGGTCACCATTGTGTTGCTTTCAGTCAAACATATTAATTTTATATGCCTCTTTATGTGCTTTTTTGGTCTTGAACTAGTAACGCATTTGTTACATAGTGACCCAGGAGTGTTTTTTTTTATTTTTTTTTTTATTGTTTATTCTTTACTTCTTTACACCTCAATCCCCCCTTTTTAAGCTCTCTTTGAACCTACTTAAGCCAACATTGGTTATGAGGGACAGATGGCAATACAGCACAGTCCTTTTATGGTTGTTATTTTAGAAATAAACTCTGCTCGGACTTATCAGAAACTATCAGAAAAAAAGTGTAAATTGCGATCCTGGTTGCCTGGTTTCAGCCTACAAATATTCACATTCATTCAGTTATATAAATATTGCTCAAGCGAGCAATGTATGCTTTCTGACATGGGGATGGAAATTTGTTTTTCTTTTCAACATAGTGGTAGACTGTTTAAACATTGAAAGGGAGATTAGGGTTAGGTTTATTGGGTTTATTGTTGAGTTTTATCAAGGCTGTCAGGGCATTTTCAGTTTCAATTTTCGTTATAGGTACTACTTATCTGAGGACCTACTTCTATAAAATGATGCAAGTGAGTGAGTGAATAGATTTGATTACAAAACAATAAATGGACTGTACTTTACTATGGACTGCCTGAAGACACTTCAGCATACAAAGAGTCAACCCTGCAAATAGTGAACAGCAAACTGAAACACCAGAGCTCGAGCTGTCCATATTTTTTTTGAATGAAGGATTACTCAGACTATTAAACTAATTGTTTTTGGACAACAATGAATATCTTTACCAAAGACATTCTGAGTCTGCCTTGAAACAAGGGTCAATTAACTGGGATTTTGGAGATTTTTGTGCAGGATATTTGATTTAAAAAAAAAAATTGTAATATTACCTATAGGCTGTCAAAAAACATGCAATTATTATGAAAAGTTGGCAGCTTGCTGCTTACATACAATTGTGTCTCAAAATATTAAGCAGTTATGAAATTATTGTGAATATAGACGTGTACCCACATACATGAAGTAAATTATAATGAAGTGTTTATTCCGCAAAAGGGAGTCACTGAGAGGACATTTTTGCTGTTTGAACTGAATAATAATAATAATATTGTCATTTGGCAAAATTTGAGCATGTGTATCCAATTTGACAAAAATGTCAGCTCAGTGACAGTAGTTTCACCTCTGTTTTATACCTTTCCTCACTCTATCCCCCTGTCTTCTCATATATGACTAGTGCAGAAAGTGAGCCAATGACCCCAGGGTATGAAAGGCTTTAACTAGCAGTAGGTGTCTCTCAATCTGCCAGACTGTTACAGCCAAGCTTGTTAGTCACACTGGTGGAACTGCACACACACACACACGTGCGTACACAAGAGTACCATGGATAGACTTAATCCAGCCACTGAATGAGGCAAGCAGTGATAGCAGAACTGGGTCAGTTCTAGAGAAGACTGTGGCATGAAACCATCTCCCTTGGGGTGGATTGAGGTCTGAACTTTGGCTGACCTCCCACAACAAGCACGGCCATACAATGGAATCTCAGAATTTGAATCTGTTTGAATTAATACTAACAACTTCACTGATCAGGCTAAAATGGGGGCTTGAGCCTCAGGAAGAGTATTTTGGACATGGATAAAATAGAGTAGCTGTAATTGGGTTTTCTTCATGCTGAGATTAACTAGAGGGAAGGGAGTTAAAAGCTGAGGAGCTGGGAATGAAGGTAAGTCACGTCTCTTGCGGTTTATACCTCATTTTCACATTAAAGAAACTGCACTTCCAGGTAGAAATGTTAAGCGTTGCATTTCTATTTGTGTCTTCTTTTTTTTTCGGGAGGGAAGTATTCTTGAATTTAGACTCACAAAAAAAAGGATTTTATGAGATGTACAAATCATAGTTTGGGACCTTCATCATGATAGTTACTTTAAAAAGTGCATTGTTAAGGTTAAGATGTGATCATAGGACAATCAGCCTCTTGTCCATTTATATATTTTTAGCTTACTCTTTTGATAAGTCTGAAATCATATTGCCCTTTCTATCATTTATTATTATTATGGACTCTAAAGGGTATAGTTTGTGATTTAGAAATACTGCTTAAACACAGTGATGGAACACAGTGATGCTTGTACATGTGGCAGGCCAAAGACATGAATCTATAGAGGGATAGAGCAGATCACCACGTTAAGCCATCCACCATGTTAAGTTGATTTTGATCTGTGATAGCGCAAGGATGGTATAGTGATGAAAGAAATTAAAGAGGTGAATTTACAAAACAAGTGTTGTGCCTGCTGTACATGTACTCTGTCCTGTACTGCATTTCTTTTTCCTGTTTTTTCTGTGCTTTCACCAATCTACTATTTAAAGTTGCAATTTAAGTAGTAGTGCTTGCCCACAAATCAGTACAATGTTAGAATATTGCCTTATGCAGTCATTTCAACTGTCATTACTCTGTACAATGATAACATTTAGACCATTAGACCTCAGCAACCAGTCAAACAGATGGTCCATCTGAAATGCATATAACCCCCCAAAATGCAGTAAAATAAAAGTAAAAGCCAGTAGTTACAGAGACAAAAGAGGACTGTAGTCTTACATTTAGATTTAAGTGTGTGTGTGTGTGTGTGTGTGTGTGTGTGTGTGTGTGTGTGTGTGTGTGTGGGTGTGGTGTGGAATTGGAGGATGATGAAGAGCGGCTGTGCTGTTACTTTGTTAGTGTGCATTTTTTTTACTTTTAATCACTTGTGTTTGGGTTGTCAATAAATGTCCTCTGTAAGAGGACTATGCATTTATGTGTGCATGCAATTCAAAGCCTTTTTGGATGCTATCAACATTTGTTGTCTTGTTTAGTTTGTGCATATTTGTTTTCATATGCACTTTATTTGTGCATGTGTGTGTGTGCGTGTGTGTACGTGTGTGCTTATGTGGTTGTGCGTCTTTATTATCTATTACCAGCTGCAGCTAGTAGGCAGCTCATCCCACTCCTTACATTAAAGTTGATGTATGCTTATTGAGCAGCCAGAGGCAGAGACTGGAGACCTGATTTATAAACCAATACAGCTTGTTTTATGGGGGATTGATCTGCCTGTGTCTCCATCAGTGAAGCATTCTCCTTGTCTTTATTCAGAGTGACAGCAGGTAATAAAGGTATGGCAGTCAAAGAGAACAGTGAAAGTGTTTACAATTACACTGCTTAGTGGCATCACCTTTACTGACATTCATATATTACACTGTATTCTAGACATGTTGAAAAGTTGGAAACTTTTTTGTTCTAGAAAAACACTACGGCGCAATCAAACATCCACTTCTATTGGATTGCCAGTTAGATCAGTTATCCTGATCAGAATGATATTAAATAAATGTAATCATTTAAGATTCGTACATTTCTATTTTTATCATCGGTTTTTCCTCCTCTTCTTCATATGACTCCTCCACCCTTGGTTTCTCCTCCCTCATCTCCACATCATCTTCTTCCTCCTCACCTGAAGCTCCATATCCTGAAGTGAAGTCAAGGCTCTAACATAAGCAAACATGCTTATTTATTCCCGATGTCATGTTTACTTATTGTCATCAGCTTAGACATGCAACACAAGGCTTCTTAGACTAATGTTTTGTTTTGTTTGTTTGTTGTTTTGTTTTTGTTTTTTGTTTGTTTGTTTGTTTGTTTTGGGGGGGGGCACATATGACCCACATATGATAGCAAGAACACATATGACCCTGAAAAAAGTTTTAGCTGTTTGTTGGCTTTAGCTGCAAATTGATTATTTTCAAATATTTCACAGTCCTGAATGAGAGTGTGTTCCTCTCTGCAGTCAGTGGATAAAAATAAAATTTTTTACTTTACTTTACTTTTTACTGTGAATTTTAGGAACAAAGTATGCTATCTATCCTGTTAATGAAGACATTTTTTTTAACACATTTTAATGTGTTAGCTGATCTCACAGGTCCTCTGTTTGACATCATCCCTAATTCTTTAAGATATTCCTCTCACTTCAACTGACTCAAAGTTCCCAAAGTCAGTCTTTTGTGCGCATGCACGCAACCTTTACATCTGGTCTCAGGGCTGTGTGTGGATGAGCACATGGATTGGAATAATTTTCCCCTGAGTATTAACAGCAGCTCAACCCGATCATGGATAGTGATTAACATTATGTGAGTGTCAGGGCACAAGAAGACCCCACAGTGTAAGACCCAAACCTTTCCAGGCAACTACCGTATGTCTGCTGTCTTGCACACATTCTGATAACTCTCTCTCTCTCTCTCGCTCTGTCTCCACACACACACACACACACACACACACACACACCCGCGGACACCTGCATTCAGAATCAATGAAGAGGCCACTTACTGGCCACCTGGTTCTCTCTTTCTATGTTTCTTTTTCTGTGTCATCTTTCAATCAATCCAAGTTAAAAAGAAATGGCACTGTAAGTGAAAAATACCTGCAGCAGCTGTGGTTTTCAAAGCCCCAGACAGGAGGAAGGACACACACGCACAGACACACGGTCTCAGGCTTTCAAGTGTAGGGTTCAGGAGTAATTGTGATCCATTTCATGTACATATGAAAAAGAAACTTCTATTTGTTTTGCATTTCATTAAGGTTTTAATGTTGATCCTTATAGTCAGTGAGAAAGCCAGTGCATGCTGGGACTAAAAATTTTTTCATACAACATAAATTTACCCTTGAAAGATACAGGAGAAAGGCATAAAGATACACCAAGCTTCTGTAATTCCTGCACCGTCCCCCGTTCTGCTCATCCTATTTTTGTTTTGCCCGTCTTGTGTGTCTCAGGTGTTATGTAGTGATCTTTGTCAGTTCATTACATTAGTATATTCTCCTGCCTTTAACGTGCAACAGATGGGAGGATAATAATGCCACTTTCTTGAAGGTGTCATTTTGAACTAGACTGAAAAGCATGGTACAAAGACATCAGCTTTTAAAATCATAGTTTTAAAATCAAGAAGACAAAAGAGTCCATCATAGGGCATGGCAGATAGAGACAATATAACTCAGAACAGCTCCCCAATTCAAGTATCATGATGCAAAATATACAAACACTCAATCACTTGTCCCTTATGGTGTAAATAAGATTTAAAATGTTACAAACTGTAAGTATGAGCATAGGAGTTTGTGCATTTGTGTACCAGAAATCACTAGTCAGTGTAATATATAGAGACTTACTTTAGCATTAACTCTCAACTTAACTTATGTCTCTAAGTATATCACTTATCTCCATGTTGGTTTTCTATACATGGAGATTTTTTTGGTTCATTGCATTAGTTACCATTTTGTTGGACATTTCATAGCATCTGGTTTTCCCAGAAAGAAATAAAAGAATGTGCTGTATATCTCAGAGCCCAAAGGACAGAGGGAGAGTCTTACTAGCACCTTACTTTGGTCTGTTTTATGTGGATAGTTTCCCAACATGTACAGGCTGCTCTGCAGGGAAGAGAAAAGGCTCTGTGTCAGCGGCCTGAAAGGAGAGGAGGGAGTCTGCGGGCCTGTAGTCTTTCTGTCGGTTCCCCACAAGGATGTTGCTTCAAAGTGCAATAGGGGTAAACCTCAGCCTGTCTGGGCAATTCTGGAGGTGAGAGAAAAGAAGAAAGAGCAAAGGGAAATAAATAAAAGCTTTGCTGAATTTGGTTGAAGGGTCCTCTGTTTGAGAGGGCTTTCAGGTGTTTGGATGCTCAGGAGGGTCACCTACAGGTGAAAAACAGGTGTTTATCAGGAGTCACAGCTGCCCCAGCTTGTTGGAAAAGTAATTATAGTATCTTAATGTCAATATTAGGTCTTCATGCCTTACCTGGCATGACAGAACATTCTTAAGATATGCACAGGGCACCGAATGAAGGCAGCAGGACCATTTGGCAAAATATAATGGATTCCCTATGTTTTGAGCTCATCTGCAACAAAAGTGCAGAGCCTCAGTCTAAGCTTCTCTTTCTTCTAAGCAATCACACAGATATTTGGGTGCCTGGAGCATGCCATGTTGAAGACTGAACGGCCCACACACACACACTTACACACACACACACTACACATGCACCAAAACACAGTCAGTGTTCTGATTTGTCTGTCTGATAGTGTTGTCAGTGAGACTGGATGTCAGAGAGAAGGAATCTATTACAGGATCGATTTGGCCATGCAATTAGGTGGCAATGGGGATTTCTCATTTCACTTTTCTCTCTGTGACACTCGTCTCTTGGGAGCTTTGAAAGAGGGATAAAGTGATATACTGTGATGGCTGGCAGAGGAATAAAGAGGAGGCAGGATTATGGGAGGAGGAAAAGTGTGCGTGTAGTTGTGCTCCTTTGAGAGATGTAAAAGGTGTTCATGCAGTCTACAGAAGCACATGAAGAAAGCAGTGGCCGATGGTATTATCCAAGAGTGCATGTATTTGAAAAAAATGTGCTCACATTACTTATTTCCTGTGTGATTTGGCTATACTTGTCTTCCTTCAGAGTGTGTATCTTATTTTTTATCTATCTAACACCATTGAGTGGGCCCTCTAATTGGCCAAGACAAAACATGAGTTTATAGTTTCAGTAGTTTCTCTCACACTTGCTTTCAGTTTGCATTGCTGGAAAATAAATGAACTTTGTGAAAGATCTTCGTGGAGAGAAACTTTTGCAAATTTACATCACAGGATATGTGATGTGCAAATGACTTTATGTGTCTCCACCTAAATGAAGGCTTTCTCATATTATCCATTCTTAATGCACATTCTTGTTGTTGGCACTCAACAGTGCACGAGCGCAACAGTGCTATGCTTCCACGTGGCAGAATATTAAAAACTAACACAACAACTTTTTAGAGTTTTTTCCAAGAATTGTGGCAGCCTTTGACCAACTTTTGGGTTGATATGTGAATACTAGCAATCCTTAATTTCAATAAGGAAGAGTTATTTTGATATCGAGATTAATTCATCTATTTGGCGATTAGATACCAATGACCCAAAAGGGCAGGAACAGAATCCCAGTGGTGATAGGAGTTAGGACAGCCCCCCCCCCCAGAGAGTAGATGCTGGTGGTGGCAAAGATGGAGATGGAGGCTTGGATGGGTTCTAAGTGACCAGGGTGAGTTAGATGTGGGGAGGAGGCAAGCTGCATGAATGAAAGACTGAAAGACAGAATGGCAGAAGATTTAAAGTACATGGGTTGGAGGCTGATTGGCTCACTCAGGGTGGGCAAGAGAATGGTTGGACTAGAGTAATGATGTCAGTATTGACTTTGACAGCATGGGAAAGTGGAAGTGATGTAAAAGACAGACTAGCAGCCAAACACCCAGGAAGCAGGCAGATGAGTGATTACAGGTCCTTATTGAACTTAGCCATAAGCTTCATGTATGCTTTATGAGTGAATATCCTATAGAGAAAGCTAATGTAACCCTCATCCTACCAACTGGTGCAGACACCAGAGGTACATTTTTTGCCATCTTTATCAGTACATTTTTTGTGAGTTTGTCAATTTCTTCCCAATGATGTCACATCATTGTTTCCTATTTCTGTTTTGATTAGTTCTTTTTCAAAGTGTTTTGGGAGAAAAATTTCTTGTATGTTTATACGTTTTATGTGTATTTATGTGTAGTGGACCTGATTCGATTGGGGCCTCTTGGACAGGTCGTGTTTGTAAATGAGAACTAGTTCTCAAACATTTTTACCTGGTAAAATAAAGGTTTAAAAAAAAAAGCACCAAATTCAACATATGCAGTTTTAATAAATGGAACTATTTATTCAGTTAATATTTACCATGGGTCCTAACTGAAAATATCATACAGTATCAAGGGGGGTAGGGGTACTCTGTCAGTCATTTTAAAAGAGAAAACTCACTGCATTCATCATCTTCATGGGAACTTCCCCAACTGGTAGGTAGTTATCAGAAACTTGGAGATGCCAAAAACTGAGAACTGATGCTGCTACACTTCAAGCTCTAATCCAAGCAGCAATGACCCTCCTGATAGTCAGGAGAACTCCATCTGCTGACGTGACTATCCAATGCTCAGCTGGAAAATTTGCTTGAAAAAAAAAGTGTTATCTTTGCTTCCAAAGGAAGGTAGCTCCTCCTGTCACATGCCAGTGTGCCCTGAGCGTAGCATGTGGCAAATTGTGTGCTATAACTGCACACAATGTGTGTTTATCTTTAGTTGTTTTTAGTTGTTTCCTGTGCATAGTTCACACTGGCAGACTCATTCCTGGTGGTCTCAACCAGAGCTGCTCTTTGTCAAAGATCCTGTTCATGAAATTTATGGGCAGAATTTCTTGGCGCAGCCGAGGGGTGGACGGTGTCAGGTTTGATGATCTCAGGATCTCATCTGTGCTTTTTTACAGATGATGCGGTTCTGCCGGTTTTGTCAGGTGGTGACCTCCAGCTCGCACTGGGGTGGTTTGCAGTCAAGTGTGAAGTGTTGGGAATGAGAATTAGCACCACTAAGTCTGAGGCCACGGTTCTCAGCCAGAAAAGGGTGGAGTGTCCACTCCAGGTCAGAAATGAGTTGCTGGCCCAGGTGGAGAAGTTTATGTATTGCTTGTTCACAAGTGAGGGAGCGTGGAGCGGGAGATTGACAGACAGATTGGTGCAGCATCTGCTGTAATACAGACACTGTACTGATCTGTTGTGGAGAAGAAAGAGCTGGGTGTAAAAGCATAGCTGCAAATTTGCAGGTTAGTCTACAGTCATACCGTCACCAATGGCCACAAGCTGTAGATAACATTAGATGAAATTAATCACATAACTAATAATGGTTTGAGAAGAAATTTTTGTTATTATTAGTATTATTATATGTGCTTATTTCAGTAAATTATTCTAGAGATCCCCAAGGAACCCAGTCAGTAGTCCATGTTATGTTAAATAAATTGTTGAGGGTTAAATTAGCTGGTGTCTATTAAAGGACCTCAATATTTAATTGTTATGAATATGATACATATAGTATAATGTTATATAATTAGGTATTTACATATGATTGATTACATATGATTTTCCTCCAATTCTGAGATGTAGTACAGTAAATATGGTAAATATCTATAAAAAAAATAATGTAATATATTCAAAAAAGAAATTACTTGGATAAGTACTACAAATTCCATGGTATGAAATCAATTTATGTTGGTCAAATCATTAGGATTATAATAGTACAGGGTTTGTAATTTCACTTTTCTTTCTGTTTTATAACATATACAGTATCACATATATTACAGATAAAGTGGTTCTGATGCCCCAAATTATAATTAAATTGTAAGCTTGTTTTGCCTTTATTTATTATTTTTTTTAATGTAATTTTTACTTTTATTATTAATGGTACCATGAAGTTCAGTAGAGGCCTAAAACAACTGCCAGACCTGTTAAAATAAAAGAAAGAAACAAATGCGTGGTGGGAGAGGGGGGTTATGATTGACCAAAGGAAATTAAAAAAAAACAAGTATTAGGAGTGTTGACTGTCCAAAGATTCATGCTGCCATCAAATTGCCAAACCATCAGCAGTTTCAAGCTGAGTAAAAGATTCTTCTGATTTCCCCCGTCACTATATAATCTTACCTAATAGCAGTGAGAGTTTTGCATCAGGACATCGCCTAGCAGGACATAAGAGGCCAACGGAGAGATTTAATGAAGCCTCCTCTGCTAACTAATTAAAATCCTTCCTCTCCCCCGCTCTGCCATTAAGAAATGCTTTACCAGGAAGGCGGGAGAGAAGATGGCCTTCTTTTTCAACTGCTGTACTACCAGGTGTCTATGCGTGGGTGGTGGATATAAGGTATATAAAGTAGGCTCAGAATTTAAACTGTTGCCATGTATATCTGTATTTGTAAGTTTACCTGTTGTTCCCCTCATGCTGTTTTTTTCTGATTACATCAGAACTGAGGGGGGCAGTTCCTAAAACATGCACATACAAACACACACGGGCACACTCGCGCACACCCGCGCGCGCATACACACACACAAACACACACACACACAGTTGCAGCCAAAATGCCCCTTGAAACAGAAATAAATTCCTGCCCAATATTCACTCTTCTCCCCTTATGTGCCTGTGGATAAGCTAATGGGTTGCAGCATCATTTTCTGACACACGGCATTTTTCTAATATGTTTGAACTGCTGGAGGACTCCACTGGGGTTTAATTGCAAGGGAAATGTACTTAATTAAATCCCTTTACTGAACCATGTTGTTGTATATTTGCATTTTATTTAGAGGTGTAGGTATGTTGATAATTATGCTGTGATTTAAAGAAGAGGTTCTCAGTTCTTTATCATGGAAGATTCAGTTTTGTCTCTCTCACTCTTGCGATTTTTTTTTTTTTATTTAATAGAGACAGGGGATGACTCCAGGGAGCTTTTTGGCTCACTGAACTTGTTTGAGAGCTGCATATTCAACAATTTTTAAATGATTTCAATATGCTTATTTTGATATATTGTACGTCTGCTTCAGGGAGTACCTAGCCCTAGAGCCTTGTGGCTGTATTAAACTTTATTATGCAAGCTTTAAGCTGCATCACAGCTGCATTATGGCAAATACACTAAACTCAAAGTGAACAGAAAGCAATGGACTGCAGTGTGAAGCTCAAATTACATATCATAAGAAATCTTTTGAAAATGACAAAACCTCATATGTCAGTAACGCCTTACTCTATTCTGACCACTTTTTTCGGTAACGAGTAATCTAACTAGTTACTATTAACAATCCAGTAATCAGATTAAAGTAACTTATCCAAGTCACTGTGCCTTACTATTTCTGCCCTTTTCCTTAGTAAAAAGA
The DNA here is from genome assembly GCA_024447675.2 of Pterophyllum scalare. Taxonomy (NCBI): domain Eukaryota; kingdom Metazoa; phylum Chordata; class Actinopteri; order Cichliformes; family Cichlidae; genus Pterophyllum; species Pterophyllum scalare. Next base: position 21,137 of record JAMQGT020008345.1, read on the forward strand.
TATATTTTTACTTTCTTCTTGCGTCTGGCCTATGCGACAATTAAGTCCCGTTTTCAGCATGAGGACAATATAATAGCACACAGCAGCACAAACGTAATCAATGGAGGGAGGAGAGAGATGCGCGTTTTCTAGTTGGAAATACAGGCACTATTTTGAGTTTGTGTCGGCTAAAGATGACAGTATCAAGGTTTGTTGTGCACTCTGTGCTGGCGACAAAGTGCTAATTAGCTTCAAAAACACTCCATCGAATTTGAAGAAACATTTGGAGTCGCGGTAAGGCACAGTCACACTTACAGAGCGAGTCCCACCAGGTGGTGCGGAGCAGAGCTGCGGCTAATGCAGGAGGCCCACCAGCACCCAAACAACAAAAGCTGGACTTCGGTGCGAAATCAGTAAGTGGGGTAGAATTGGAGAAGTTGGTTGGACAGTATGTAGTAGAGGAAATGCTGCATTTAAACACGGCTGACTCGCCCTCGTTTTTTCAGTTCTTTAGAACCGTGATGTAATATTTGTTGATTTCTGCAGCCCTCTTAGCCAGATTTCTGTTTAAAAATACATTTTTAATGTCAATGACAGTTTTTGCCTTTATAAAAAACAAATATAGAAAAGTGACTTTGCCAAAAACTGATTGCAGCTTCTACCTTGTGATAGAAGTGCTGTTTCTCACTCAAAATGACTTGATATCACTGATGAGAGATATGTTTGACACGTTTCACAGATTATAGGTCAACAGGTGATTTACAGCCGTTTAAATACAGACGATCACTTTTTGGCACAACACCGGCATCTGTTGAATGTAACTAATAAAGAAACTTGTAATCTAACTTAGTTACGTCTAAAATTAAGTAATCAGTTACTTTTTAAAGGAGTAATCAGAAATAAGATTACTTTTTCAAGGTAACTATTCCATCACTGCTTGGAGCTCTTTGGTCAGCCTTTCTCAGTTCAATACCTGTAGTGACAAGGCAGCTAAGCTGATCCGCTGAAGAAAATATTAACAAAGCTACATGGTTACAAAGGTCTAACCGACAAAGGAGTGCACAGTGTAGCCACAATGAGCTTTCTGCTTTTGCAAAGGCCCTTTGTCATATCGTGCCCCGACAATATATATATATATATATATATATATATATATATATATATATATATATATATATATATTGCTGTTTTCCTATGTTTTCCACTTTATATTCAAGCAAAGTCATAAAATTATTTATTTAGGCTGAACACAATATATACAGTCAAAATTTCTGATTTTCTTCATTCTCTTTATATGGTATTCCTGAGATTAGGAACTCTTTCTTTGTGGTGTATTCAAGGGCTTGAGGAAAGGCTAGAAAAAGTTTCTTAAGGCTAAAGCAATTGAGGAGGAATTGTTGAGTGACAGCTTCAGTCATATGTGGGGCATTCCTGGTATTCGGCACCATTTGAGTCCCCATGACAGAACTGAGTTTATTTTGTATAAAATGGGGCTGTTACTTATTTCTAAAAGCTTGTCTTACACCATTAACCCAATGTATTTAATTTTTTTATATTATCATTGTATCATGTGTTATTATGTTAGTCTTGTGTAAGATTTAAATGTTGAAGGTAACAGAGTGACTAATACCAGTAGTGTGAAGCCCCGTTTTATAGCACTCATTGTAAAAGATGAACTGAAAAGATGTACCATAGTGGTGGAGCACATTTCAGTAATGTACTGTAATGTGTTTTAGGATAATGTACTACTCACATTGCTGCCAGCAAGATACTGTTGTGTGCTTATGGCACATTATGCTAGAGGAAAAGAACAAGTGTGTGCACATTTTTAGGGACCAGACCAAGTTGCAAGTTTTTTTTCTCTTTTGCATGAGAAATGTATTTTAGTTTTCTTTAAGGTCTTTTTCATGTTATTATACCTTTATTATTATTATTATTTTCTGTTCTAATGTAACTAGTCAGGCCTGTTGTTAACATTGTGCATGTCACCAGTTACTGGCAATTGTAAATGATTTGTGTTTCTACAAAATAATGTCTGCTCTTTGACATATATTTGAAGAAGTACACATTGCAAGTATGTGAAAACTAAATTATTAATTTGATGCCAAATGGTGTGACTTTTTTGTTATGCTTGAGGGTTAATCAAATTGGGATACTAATTACTAAAGCTGTAAATTCCTGTTTCCATACCAAAAATATTTATTTTTGTAAGTCTATTTGCTACATTTAACAAAGCACAGTAGCCTGTTACCGTAAACAAGTGCAAACTGTATTTGATCAGGCTGTCAACCCTGTTTTCAAAAAAGTTGGTATGCTGCAAAACTGTAATAGGGGAAAAAAATCTGATTTGCTAAAAAAAGGGGGCGACTCCTTCCAGAGGTAGGGGTGTCGAATGATTTGGGAATTGTGATGTTATCGCACAACTAATTAGTTTAATTAGTAGCACAATTAGATATAAAAACAGCATCCCAGAGAGGTTGTGTTTTCTGAAGTGAAGATGTGGTGAAGTTTACCACTGTTTACCACTATGTGAAATATTGCATGTGTAAAAGTCTTTGGCATTTCTCAGTATAAAAATTGCAAAGATGTATAAGATTTCATCATCTGCCATACATAATATCACAACAAAGATTCAAACAATCTGAAGAAAGTACTGTACTGCAATAAACAAATGGCCATTATCATTTCTCCTTTGGCTTCTCCAGAATCAGGCTCATTGAAGAACCATGGAGGCACAGTGGATAGCTGTCCTGTGCATTACCTTTTTTGTCTTTGGTATAATATTACAAATGAACATTATCATACAGTACCTTTGTCCCCCAAACCGTATATTTTATTTGCTCTCTGATTTCATAAAAAATGACTTATGATACTATCCAATCATCTTCATTAAAAATATTATACAGTATATTACTGGGCATTCTGCAGTACTTAGCCATGGGAATTACAGCTAAGTTTAAAACTTTGTGTACCCCTCTGTTCACAAAAAAAACTTGTAGTTTGAAGCCGTCAATGCATTCTGTTAACCAACTAGCAAGACACTGAAGCCACACCAACAGAAATTTTATTACACATCTGTAATCAAATTTTACATGCCCGCTTGTTTTGAAGAGAAAGCACCTAAAATTGAATTCACAAGGTTTTCACATGACAGAAATATCTGTGTAACAGAAAATGATAGGAAAGGCCCCTTGTGGTGGTTCTATTTATCCACTGGAAGCCACGTTGCTTAGACCAACAGCGTCCAGCAGCGGGAGTGACAGCTTTAATTTGGTAGCCAGCGGTCAACATGATTAGCGAACTGCAGGAGGCTTTTACAAAGTGGACCAACTGCCTTTGCCATCCACAGTGTGGGAAGAAAGGAGCATGGGACAAGCAATGAGAAGATTGTTAAGGCAGATAAACCTGAGGCTGTGAAGATGCAGGTGCAATGCTATATTAAATAAGGATTATTTTTATGACCTCTTATAAATGAAGGTCCCTGTGTGAGTGTGTGTGTGTGTTGTTGTTGTTGTTGTTGTTGTTTTTTCTGTCAACTTTATCAACAACTCACACTTGGTGGGTCTGTTGCTGGCAACCCAAGGGAGCTGTCCTCATATTTTGGCTGTAAGTTGTTTTCTCTTACAGTTTCTCAACAGTCAGACACAAAGCCTGTGAACAGGAAAGATAGACAACTGCATGGGGCCCCAGGCCATTAGGGGACCCCTGAGAGCTGATAAACTTTACTCCACAGCAGTTTCTCAAAATGTGGCAACCACAGTGACCACAGCCCCCTCCTCCTTAAACAACCAACAGACTATTTGCAATGACATCTCAGAAGGAAACCTCCTTAAAGGGGCCCCCTACCAGCTACAGCCTGTTCAGTGAGCTGCAGGCTGAGCCCATCTGTATGTCAGAGTGTTCAGCAGATCATTTATTGACTGTAGGTCATCCTAAACTCAAACTCTATGTAAACCTATCACCATCGAATGGGAAATAGTTTTGGATTCTATCTGTGTAACTGTCCAGGTTCCCAGTATATATGTAGTATGATATTACTGGGATGGAAATATGATTTAAAAATGACTGGTTTCATTAACAACAGCTCTGCTCCTGGGGTTCCTGTTTGGTGATTTTGGTTTGTTATAAGAGCAGCACATACTGTTTTCTTTTGCAGTACCAGTTTGTGTTACTCCTCGGGTTTACCATTTATTATAGCACCATACACGCAGGACGAGGCTTGCAGAGTTAAATGTTAGCTGTCAGTCAGGATAGTGTCATATACCTGCAGGTCAACCTCAAAGTTTTTCAATCATTCAAATTTGGATTAATCTGGGTATTTTACTGACAAATACATCCTACCACAAATGACTTCAATTACACACTTACTGTATGTTGCAAGTCGGTCCATTCAGAACAGGCACTGCACTCGTTTTAGCAAACTAAGTGGGGAAAGGTTTTATGTTTCGATTTAAGCTATGTTTGTGCATCTACAGACTTACATGCACAAACGTTGTACGGATTGCATTTTACAAGGTGTATGGCATGTCAAGTACAAACATGTACAAGTACACACACACACATACACACACAGACACACAAGCCTCGTTTATTTCATGTGCAAGCAGAGGCTCAGCCATTGCTTCATTTTCCAGTTGGCAGGGAGTTGATGTGTTCAGATATGATTTATTGATCATGTTGAGCACATTAGTTTACCCACTGTGTTCAGTTAAAAAGCAATAACACATTTTACACCCTCTGTTCCATGCGAATGCAATAACACTAAACTAATTACCCAAACTGGGGACAACAGTGTGATTTGTAAAAGCCCGCACTGTGCGCTGACTCTTCATTGCGTTGCTGAAAATATTGGAAGTAATACACTAAGATGTGATTAATTCATACACACCTTATCACTTTCCGTTCACTTTATATGGAAGCCACTGAGATAGTGACCTACCGAGTGATTTTTGCCAATTCCAGTTTTCTCTCTGAAGAATCGCTGACTGATAGCATATACAAACAAAAAATGACTTTTCAATGCAGAAATTATTGAACTTCACAATTTCTTTCCAAGTGACAGTTAGTTACAAGGCCGAAGCAGAAGTAACAGATTTATATATATATTAAAAAAATGTCAGGCACTTTTTAGTATTTACATTTTTTAGTATGTTTATAACTTATAACACCAGATAACATCTCTTTTTCACTCACTTTTTAAATCTTTGTAATTTTCTTCATGATGGATGGATGGATGGATGGACTGCTTTGATCCTTTGCTTTGCTTTGGAAGCTGTTGGCTTGTGGATTGCTCTTAGCCTAAACTGTCCACATTCAGCTGGGCGATGAGGATTTAAATGTCTGATTTGTCATTGAGATTTGTTGTTACAAACATTTTCATAGTGGTTCCCCCTGTTGGATTACTTTGGCAAACTTTGTGTCTTCACTCACAGTGAGGCGCTTCCACCCTGACAACATGTTAGCATGTCCTATTTGCCATCGCCACTGTACGGGTCTTACGCGTGCAAGAAATTAACTAGCTGATGGACTGATCACTGATCAAAGCTGAGTTGACTGGTACGGCTCTCTGCGTCTCTAGTAATTTGTTTCTAGTCATCACTTTCCTCATATGTTAAGGGTAGAAAATATTAGAATAATACAAATAATAACATCAATGACAACACAATTTTAAGTTGTCTCAGTGCAGAAATATATAAGATTAACAAACAAACCAAAAAAATTAATAAACAAAAAACAATATTTATAGATTTTCTGAGGTAGTGTTATGCTTCTGGTAACCTGGCACCCTATTTCATTGCTTATCAAATGGCGCTGATAAATTAGGCTGCCACTGTTTCTGTTTAATTGGCTGCAAAAAAATTTTTCTTCTCCAATCATGAACGTCAAGAGAAACATAATATTTTTAGACATAAATAATTGTCTGATCCTGTTAAATTATCACTGTTTATTAATGTTACAGATGGGTAGGACTAATAATGTTTGCTGCCTACCTCTCACATTAATGTTATCCTTCTGTTATTAGCTGTGGCCACTAGCCGCTAGATTAATTACTACCAACAGTTCATTTTGCTATCAGGTATTTGCTAATAGTTAAACGGCCAACACCAGATAGGTTAACATTTATGCACTCTCTTTAGTGTTGTGAATATCAACTACTTAAGCTTCTAGTGAGGGGAGGGGTTGCTAGTGAGGGAAGGGACTGTGTTCTTGGTGAACTTGTGCATCAGCTGGAGGAGGCAAAGACGGCACTATTGGTCTCGGTCTTCTTGCAAATGAGTATCCAACCCAGGTATCGATTTTTTAAATTTATTTATTTATTTTTTGGATGACCCTAGCCTGTGCCTGCTGAATAAAGAAAGGAAATCAATAATCTGTAATATGCTTGTACTGAATGGGCTCAAATGTTTGCATGTGGCATGTGAATGCACAGCATGTGTAAATAAAATGATTTTTGCTTTTTTTTTGTTTGTTTTGCAGGAAGCATTTTATAATGTGTTTATGGAACATTTTATATTGGGACAATGACAAATAATTGTTTATAGAGAAAAAGAATCATTTTACGCAGTTTATGGCATACTGTATGGCCTTTCCACAATTTAATTTGTCAGGACTTTTTATTGTACCATTTTTAATTGCTTTGTTTTCTTATTTTAAAAACCTAGGACACAGATTCAGGAAAGCAACTGCTCAACTGTTTAGTTAGTCATGGAATTCATCTAAAGTAACCTGGAACTGACGCAATTACAGTTTTTTCCCTTGTTCTTACTTTTATATGTTAATCTCAGTATTACATTTCAAACACACAAACACTGACACACTTTCAAGTCTATGCACTTTTGAAGGTGCTGCATTTTTGCAACTGCTATATCTCATATTAGGGCGGTCCGTATTAATTTTTCCTCATCATATGCTGTTATTGCTCTTTAATAAAAAAAAAAAATCATATTAAACCCAAATGAAAAGAATAGCACAGGATTTGAGGAAATGTAGCATCCATCAGCGTTTTTCCCTCTCCACCTTCAGTGGTAATTGATATTTGAGGCCTCGTTTTCTGCCCCTGCCTTCTTTTCTAGAAATGAGCTTTTGGAGCGAAGAGAAAACAGCTGAGGCGGTGGAAATGGAATTGGGTATGTGTCGCTGCATGAGAGAGTGGGATTATCCCAGCATAATGTCAGTCTTATTAAACACTATTACACTCTATAGATCAGGAATATGGAACCTGAGGAATCTGAAAAGGATATACTCCCAGTTCAGTTGTGTGTTGAAGTGTGTGTATATTGGAGTGTTTGCAGTTGGGATTGTATGTCCATAAATGAGAGCTTTTAATTAAACTCAAGTATTATCCAGTGACTGTGGGTCACCTCTGGTTCATTGTAATATGATTTATTATTATTATTAGCATTGCTTTCATTATTGTTATTACTGACAAGACAGGTATAGGCACAGCATTTGAACTGTAATTTGCAACATATAGAAAACCCAGGACAACTACATTTTTATGGTCTCCTTCCAGCACATCAAATACATGTTTGTTCTATCCTAGTAACAAGCAAAATGATTTACAAAACACAAAGAGACTATTCAATGTACCATAAGGCTGACCGTGCTGGGCTGCATATCAGTTTCACTTTGATTTTGTAATTTATGTATGGCAACGATTTTGCTCGACACAAACAAGCTTTGGTGTAAAAGTTGCTTTAGCTATGATGAATTGTTGCCTGCCAGCACTACATGCCATCACACTGCGCCAGATCAAAGTAGTTAAAGGCATGCTTCTGCCGGAGGTTTTTTTTTTGTTTTTTTTTTTAGACTTTGCATGACAGACCAGCTGCTCTTCCGCTTGTATTGGCTAGAGAGACAGGACTGGGTGCTTATCAAAAAAAAAGAGAGAGAAATGACAACACATCCAAACTATCAAACTTGGCTTTATTAAAGTTACAGTAAACTTCTTTTATGAGCTATATTTTTAAATGCATGTGACAACTAAAATTCACTTGTTTTTCATCATGTAGGACTGACAACATAGCCTTGTGCTGCAGTTTATATTAACCTACAAGCATGGCACATGGTGAAAAGAAATAATAGAACAAATAAATAACAGGCATACACTTTAAGCAAGGCAACAAAAAACACTACAGGGATGCAGCACCAAAAACTGATGGGTTGTATTAAACGCTGACATGAATAATGTGCTGCGCACAGGTAATTTTTGTCATTGTCATTGGGAGTAATCAGTGGAATACAGTTTAAAAATACATTTTTTTACTTTAGATCTTTATCTTACTCGTGTTGCAGTAATTAAAATTTCAACTCATACCAACATTAGGGTAGTGACTGTCCATCACAAGGGATATCCACGTGGAACACTAAAAAAGAGCTCTTGTAATTTTCTGCCAGTACATAATCTGTTTTTTTACAGATGTTTACAGGCATTTCTGTAAATGCAAATGATAAACTTCAATGCACAGTTAAAAATAATGGGAAAACATCCTTTAAAAAAATAATCTTCATTTTTCAACAATAATTGTACTGAATTTTAATGGATTTCTTTCAGTGAACAGTAATTCCTGGTTTGTTTCTGTCATGAAATATAGCCCTAAAGACCTTGCGTAAATAAAGTATACTCTTTTGTTAAATGTACTGCATCAATTTATTACAATATAGTGTTATTCCTAAAAGGCTGACAGTAGCTGCTGGTGTCAGTGTACAAAAACCTCATTTAATCTAACCATGCTCACCAACAGGGAAACTAATTGCGGTGCACAATCGCATGAAGCTCAGCAGGAAGACACCAGCTAGAGAGAGATCTTAACCAGAGTATGTAACACCACCATCAGCACTCTCAGTCTCAGAAATCTCACCATGCATGGTGTTGTTCAGCTGAAAATTAAGCTCAGTACAAGGGAGTGTCAGTTCAACAACCAGTTTATGTTTCATTGTATGAAAGTTAACTGAACCTTAAAATATGTTCAGCTGTCAACATGAAACATTTCTAAACAGAAAACATAAACTGGCAAAGGCAGATACACACTACGGACCCCAGTTATACAAGCATGTGCCAACACACCTCTGAAACATGCATTTATGGTGTACTACGTAACCATACATGCTGAAAACAAAACCATATACTGGTTTTGTCAGAGAGTCTCTTCAGTCAAAGAGATGCTGTTAAAAGTAGGACATTGTTTGGGGACTCATCTACCTGATATAACCCAATTTCAAAGAAACAGACCTTTCCCTTTTAATTGGGGTGTCTTTGGACACCCCATTTAAAAAAAAAAAAAAAAGGTTAAGAAAACATTGTGGATACATTTTGAAAAACATCTACACAAGACGGGATAAATGTATTTTTTAATCTGAAACAAAACAAACCCTCACTACAAGCATGTGTTTGCCCAAAGCTACTCAATTGCATATTTAGTTCTGACTGTTTTTATATTGCATGCAGGCCCCTATTTTTTGTGCTTTCATTCTCTCATTGCAAATGGGAGGCAGTTAGAGGAAAAGTGGAATGATCCCCAACTTCGCCATGTAAAACAAAAATTGTAACCAAAGCAGGAAGTCATAAACAGTGTATCTTCTGAGTTAAGCACCAATATGTATTTTATCTTTAATATCTTTTGATATTTTTTCATAGAACACACAAAGTACTATATGTTGCTCATGCTGAGTGCAAGGAAATTAATACTGTGCAAATGCTGGAAAATGCTATGGCATTATTCAAAGGAGGAGTCACCCCCCCCCCCCAAAAAAGAAAGAAAATGTTACTTAGTGAAACTAGTTGTAGTGTACTAACAGGTAAGCTGTCCAATCAACAAGTAACAAGTAAAACAACTTTTACAGCATTACTGAGTTTTAAAGTGTGTGTTTGTAAATTTCAGTCAGTGTGGAGGGAGAGTGTGTTGTCCTCAGATCATTAACAAAAGAAGCTTGTGCCCCAATTGTGCTCATTTTTCCCTAATTACTGGCAAATGCTTCCCGCTAGCCCCATGAAGGCACACTCCATCATGCCAGATGACTGCACTTGGAGTGCTTTCTGTCCTTTGCCAAGCGAGTTCTCTAAAGTTAAAAACTCCTGCTGGACCAGAAAGGCTTAAAGTGTACAGAAGCATTTCAACCATGAAGTAAAGCAAGCCCATAGTCTTTTTTTTTCTTTAATACTCTTTTAAAAGTATTGCATTACGTTACTTAATTACTTCCTGAGGAAAGCATTTGTTATAATACTTGTTTAATTGCTTTTGTGTTACTTTGCAACATCCTGGAATGCACTGTCATATAACTACCAGTTAACAATGCAAGCTTTAGGCTACGGATGCTTGCAGAGTCAGTGTTGTGTTAGCAGCATCATAAAGCTGTTTCAGACCTGCATACAGTTGCACTTTACTATCATAGTCTAGTCCGTTCATGCAGTAAAATAAAAGGTTCATATCCCAACTCCTCAAAAGTTGTAGACCACTCCACCATTTTCCTCCTCCGTGAAACCATTTTTGCTGTTTCCTTTTTTCTTTTCTCTAACCAACAGTGCAGATAACTGAAGATTATTTGTGAAGCAAGTACACTTATATGTTACTTTGTAACTCTGTAGCACATTACAATGAGCACTGGTTGTAAAGGCTACATTTTGGTTCAATAATAATATTGGTGTTTGTTACTGATTGCAATATCATAATTATGAACCTGTTGTGCATACAGTAAGTCATTTTTCTTGTTTTTCCCATGTTCTGGAAGATTCTTTCTAAAGGAAAAAAATCCTATTAACTGTCGTGTGTTATATGTGTTTTATATAAAACACATAGCTTAAAATACACAATTACCCTTTACATATGTATGTACTTACACTTTTTATGTAGTGTTTTATGTTATCAGTCATTTGCTTCAGTGATTTTGTGTTAAATCTAAAGCTTCCCCCAAATCAGAATTTTGTCACATCGTATTCAGCAGTTTACTATAATTCAAATATTTGTTCATATTTTTACTACATAGATTTGTTAAAATATATTCATGTATTTCTGTTCAAAACCATTTCTTTTAGTCTGCTTTTACCTCACTTTAATCAGTATGTAAATCCTAAACATAAAAAACTGAAGAAATGACATTCAGTGCATTTTCCCGATATGCATTTTACCTTGTTTGTCGAGTGATACCTCTTGTAGAGTTTGAATGTAACTACTTAAAGGTTCTTGAGGTTAAAAATGATCTTGTATATTTACTCCAGCCTGGTTCATCAACAACATTAAGACAGCTGTTACACTGAACTATATGTACCGTGGCAGACATCACTTCTTTCAGTTAGTTTACCTTCAGAAACAAGGTCTCCTGGATGATGTTTGCTTAAACGGCACCATTTCAGTTATGTTAGCTAATGAGTGAAGGACAATAGGAGCAGCTACACTGTTGCCTTTTTTTTTTCTCTCACATTATTTCTGAATAATAAACCTCTTTATGAACTGAATCATCTGTAAACTTTTCAGTTTTTGTTTTGTTTTTTTTTTGGACAGAAAGATCTTTTTGATTTAATTTGAAGCCTTATTTGAACTTTTCAACAGAGGCCATTTTTATTTACTTATTTGCACATTATATTTCCATTTTAAAAATAAAAAACTGCATTCAATTTAATATGCATTGTTTATTTGATATTTACTGTGATGGTCACATTAATGTTAAAAATGCATTTGATTGGTTTCAAACTCATATTTTTATGGGTCATTATTTTAATTGTGAGAAGAGACAACAAAGTGATGTTAACAGGCGGGCAGGCTTGAACAGGTGAGGTAAGATTGAAATAACTGTTGACTGATTGACTAATCAAAAAAAAAATTGACAGATTAGTCCACTACCAAAATAATCTTTAGTTGCAGCCCTAGTCTGATTTTAACTACTGTACTTACTGCAATTGGATATGCACAAACAAGGCAGCGCAGTATCCAGTGAACCTCACAGCTGAGAGAGAGCAGGAGAGGTGGGCTACATGTCAGGCTAAAGGCTAGAGCTAGCAGGCCACCGCTACCTAGCTTAGATTTTTTTTTTTTTTTAATTTCTTAGTTTGTTAAGAAAAAATTCTGTCTGCAACTATTTTCTTTAAGTGCCATATGGCCACAAAAACAGCTCAAAAGCTTCATCACACAGGGGGAAAAACTTTATTCTTTCTGTGTTTACAATTACAAATCCTGATGCATATGCTTATGGTATGTGTAAAATCTCTTATGCACATACTGAAATCAATCAGATTCTGTGGCTAATAGAGTAAGATTTTTACAGGAAAACAAAAAGCAATAGAAGCAGGGAGTGAGAGTAACCCCAAAGGCATTTAAATTGACTGATCCATTTTAATTTCACTCCAGCTCCATTATGTTGTTGTTGATGTTACTAAAGGACTGTCGTGCCATTATCTCCCTCTTTTGTTTGTGCTGTTTTTGAGAAGACATTGCCGTTGTTTATTTTCCACAAGAAGGCCTTTATGCTAATGCGACCTCTGCTAAAGAGGATTTGCTGTCGATTTAACAGCGTGTTAAAACCACAATCAGCATCAATCATGCGGAAGGAAGGGAGCGAGGGAAAACTTTGGGGCTAAGTCGTGCTAATCTTCATAACACCTTATAATAAATTCATTAGGCCTCCACACATACTCGCAGTGACACTCATTCTCTGTTCTTTAAGTGGCATATAGCCTTACAAGTTTTTAAGTACAAGTAATTAAGAGTGAAAATATTGGTATGAAAATCAGGGTAAGATGAGCCGTCTTAGAGGATGTATTGAAGGGTTGTAATAAATAAATCCGCCAAAATATGAGCTAGGGTACAAAAACAGAGGACAGTTTTGTTGGTTTGTTTTATTCACAGAAACCAGTCAATGATTCATCTACATCTGCTTTCAATAAAATGAATATTACAAGTGTCTACAAGAAGCAAAAAACAGAGAAGGAGCAAAAATAAAAGTAAGTAGGGGAGTACAGGGGAGTTGTGACACATATAATCTGATATATGACTGTTAAATTTTTTTTGTTTCTCAGTTGATTTTCGGTTAGAACAAATTAACATAAACTGGCCTGCATAGATTTCAGTCCCAGTATCTGCCTTTCAGTGATGGCTCTCTGCGTGCTCTGATCTGCTGTCTGCTACTTTCTTTGTCTAAGTCAGCATTTTCGTACTTATTGTAATTCTAGATGTGAAAAATCTAATTGATTATACAGCCCAACAAATATAACCTCCATTATCATCCACCTCCATATGAAATCACAAAACGTTTTATGATGCAATAACATTGGCAAACTTTCTAAGTCTTGTGTGAGTGTTAACTACTGTGCAAGTCCTTTCTTTATATTTTGTTAGGGAAGTGGGAAATAGGTGCAGCAGTTTACTGAAACATGCAAACAAATTCATTTAGAGTATATGAGGCAAAAACAGAGTTTATACAATTCTAACAAGCTTGAAAGTCAGTGGGTTCACTGTCGTGCTGAAAATGAAGCTGTTGCAGAGGGTGTTACAGAGCGGACGGTTCTTTTTTTGCATTCTTGATTCCATCAATTTTAATAGGATCCCCAATACTGAAATGCAGCACCAAACCATGACAGAGCCTCTACTGTGTTTTACAGATTGCTGTAGACACTCACTGTCGTACCTCTCTCCTCAACCCCTCCATACTTATTGACAATCATTTGAACCAAAAATTTCAAATTTGGATTCATTCATTCATTTTCAGTCCAGTTTTTGTGTAATTTAGCACACCTCAGCAATTTCTCCTTATTTCCCTTCCTTAAATATGGTTTCTTGACAACTATGGAATTATATTTAGGTCAAAAGTCACAGTCCGCGCAAATAATTTTATTTCACAGGCGCAGGAATGCATTCACATTCGCTCAATAAGTTTCCGTGCACATAGAACTTAGTAGCCATGCGCACAAAGAAGCCAGTACACAGGCGAGACTGTCTGCTGCGTGCACTGCAGCAGTTTCATGCGCCCGCGGGTGACTCTCTGCACGCGGAACAAAATTCTACACACGGAACAAATTTCTACGCGAGCAAAGAAACAAACTTTTGACCATCCGGGGCGGAGCCCAAAGGATTCACAAGCTCTCACATGATTGGTCACTTTTAGATCGATCACGCCCACAAGGCGAGAGCCTTAACTTTGATTGACAGCAGATTAACATGATTAATATGCAAACACTACCAAAAACATAACCACCTTGGCAGATAATTACAGAAATGCCTGGCAAAGTGTAAAGAAATGAAAGTTGGCTCAAGATTTTTGCACAGTACTTTATCATAAAAGGATATCTGGCCCACTCTCTGGGTCAGAATATTGCAGTCCCATCAAAAAACTTTGAAAACTTCTGATACTTGATAAAGGGACTGGTTCTCATAAAATGCTTTTCTACTCAAGCACATCTCATTCACATTCATACAAGCACTTTCTACTTAAATTCACATCCCGATGAACGCATTGGGAGCAGCTCAGGGTTCAGTAAGTTCCCCAAGTATACTTTGGCATGCAGATTGGTGCAGCCATGGATTGAATCACCAACCTTCCAATTAGAAGATGACCTGCTCTATCTCGCAAGCCACAGCCACCCTGTTGTTGAGACACTTGTTATGCCATTGCTGCTATAGACCCACTAGGCAGACAAAAAGGCCTACAGAAGAGTTACTGCTGCAATCATGTACTAGAGATATTCTAACACAAGTAACTCTCAGTTGTCCAATTAATGCTGTAAAAACAAAGCGTTAACTGTTCAGCCCAAACCTTCTCCAAGACAGCGTTTTGCCTCTAAACTAAGATTTAGAGCGAAACTCTGCTCTCTCTCAGCATTAACAGATGTCTTTTGAAAGGTTTACTACTCTGTTAGTTCATTTGGCACAACACTCTGTCTGTGCTGCCATAAACACCACTATAAAGGGATCAGTGAGGCTGACCTCTGTAAAGCTCATAAAATGATCATTGTCCCCGATAACGTCACAGAGATTTAAGGAATAGGAAGTCCTGAATGATCCTGTCCAGCACTGTCTGGCTCTTACTTCTTTGCCTTTTTGTGTTTTCAACTCATTGTGGGTTGATAATTAGCTTCCCCCCCCCATCTCTCACAGTTTCATTCTAGCTTTTATCTATCTTAGAAATTCAGTTCAGCAATACATTTTGCTCAGCTGGATGATGATAATGATCACATTATAACTTGTAACTCTTGATACATTTTTAACAGAAAAAAAACACATTGATGCCAAGGGCCTCCTCATTAAATGTGGCTGCACTAATTCACACCCATATACTGATGTCAGGCTAAAACAATCCTGTTCAATCACATCAGGCTAATGTGGTTCTTAGGAATGATTTGTTAATCTTTGATAAAGTTATTGTGCACTTGCAAAGTTCATGTTAAGTAAATGTTTGTTTATGCAATCAATACCTGCTGTTTTTCATAATAACAGAGAAGGGCTTTTGATTATGTGCAGTACTGCAGATATCTTCAGTTTACAAGAATGCGTTTCACTTCCACTGCAAGAAGGAAGAATGCGCGCATTACGAGCACTTCCAATGATAAAGAGAATTATGGAAGTGAGAAACTTATATCATATGAAACATTGCTATTACAATCATACAAACATACAGTATTTATCAAAAACGTTATTGTACATAGCTTTAAAGTCTTGCTGATTCAGATCCTTGATTGAGTTTCTAAGATTGTCCAGTCTGTGTGCTGTCAGTGGAAGAGATAATTAGCTATAATTATTCCTGTTAATAGGATTGCTTTTTTCTGTCTTATTATTTTCATTACCTGATCTTCAAAAACAAATCTCCAGTTTTGCATTGCATTAACACTCAGCATGATTATTCCTTATATACCCATCCCACCTGCAAATGCATAAAAGATATAGGTATACAATAGATTGCATTCAATCAAATATGGAGAATACCTGCATTTGTTGTGCAGGTAGGTGGAGAGAGACTGATATACTTTGCTTCATTGCAAGGAACATCAAGAAACAGTAACAGCAGCTGGACTAAAAGCAAGAATTGGCTGAAATGGCATTTTGGAAACAGGTCTTCCAGATTTGAGCACTACTTTGAAATGTCACATAGATAGAACATAAAGTCACACCACATGTAGTTTTTAAAAAAAAAATGCACACCGTATTCTTAAAATGCTTCAAACTGTTGATGACAATTGTAGTTGGGACCAAGAGGCTGGCTTTTCCTTTATCAAGAAGGTCTTGATTATACTTTCCGTGTAAGTCCACTCGGGTCCATGTGACATAAATTTCATAATCAGATGATGAAGTCGAGGGTCCGCACAGGGTGTTCCTGTTTTTTGTGACTGTGCGAACCTGTCTGTGGAGACTTTACATGTGTGTGTGTGCAGGGGTGGGGGGTGGGGGCAGCGGGCATGCACCCCAAACGTTTAAATTCATAGCATAAAAGTATAATAGGAATTACTACCGGGCCACGGGGTCTCCAGCCTGTCTATGTCTGTGTCCGAAACAGAGCATAATTGAGGCTTACCTCCTCAACACTTGAGCAGAGGTGTATTTGAGAGGCCCGCTAGTCAAGTACAAAACACTCACTGCTTCAGAAGAGAGTGAGTAAGTCTGATAAATAAGTGAGACAGACTGAAACTGAGAAGAGGGCTTTTCATATTTAGTGTTTGACAGTGTTGTTCTTGATTACATGTGAAACTATTAAACGTGGGTTTTAGAGTGCCACTGCTGCTGCTTTTTTAGGAAGAGCTGAAGAAGAGGTGTGACTCTTTATCTGTAGTGTTAGTAGGCAATGCATATTGCATTAAAACTATAAGTAGTATTATTCAATGTGAGAACACGAGCTAGAGTATTCTCATCCACAGACATGAAGTCTCTCTTGTATCATGGTACTGCATCATCTCTATATAATTCAGTATTACTGGCAGGCATTTTTGTTTTGTTTGGAAGTGAGTATGACTATCATATTGCATGACTGTAATTTTCTCCCGATGGAGTGGAATATGATTTGGTATGAAGCAGGAAAATGGGGAGCAGGCACTACTGTTCCACTACTAGATATATTGGACAAAATGCATACTCTGTCAGCACAGAGAATAAGCTTTTTTTTTATTATTATTATTATTGTTCTATCGTTTTCACAGAAGAAACATTGAGGAGAGCAATATTTTTTTATGGAATGAAACTGAAAATAGAGCTCTTCTTCCATTTTTTTGCCCCATATGCAATCAGTTACGAGCTGCATCTCACTTAACGCCATCATCTCTGCAATGATCTTTCATCCTTTGCATCGCCTGCTCACCACACTGCCTTTGATTTCAAGAGCTGAACTATTCTGCAACATTTGTTGATGTGGTTCTGCAAGTAAATGCTGCAGAATTGTGCTCCTCTTGGAATTGTTCTTCTTCGCTGACCATCGGGAGAGGAACCCACCACCATCGGCTGTACACTGCAAAGACTCAATGAGTCCATCTAAACCTGATTTCAATGTTGCAACTATGTTGTTGCACTCATATAAGATTTTGTCCTAAAATAATTTGAATTTCCATGAATTCGGCATAGCTATGTGAAGGCCTGTTCAAACATTATTGGATAGCTTATTTGTGTTATCAGACATGTAAAATGTCCAGAGATGCACATTAAAACATATATAAATCTCCTTTTTTTTTTTTTTTAGTCCAGCAGTAGGCTATAGTTAGATATTCTGGGCTTCACATGAGTTAGGCATTGGTAGAATCTCTTCAGCTAACTATGGCCCATTTTAAACCTATGCACTAAATTATAACTATAATTATGATAATATTAAATAACGAACAACAATATCTGAGATCTTTGTGATTACAAGGCCATTCCATGTGCAAAGACTTACTTGATGACATGGCTTTTATTTTGTTTTTTGTTGTGTTTTGTTTTTTGTTGTTTGTTTGTTTTTTAACACATAACGAGCCAGCTAATCTCGTTTGTCTTTACAAACGAGATTAGCTGAGTACAGGTTTCACTCCAAGGCACAAGTGCAGAAAACATAACTTAATGAAAGATAGAGCCTGACTAGAACATGAGTTATTTCCTTTCCAGGTGCTCAAACTGCCCAAATGATTGAATGTGTAACGGTTACAAAATGAAGTGCGATTTTCAAATTCAAGATCTTACTGTTTAGTGCGACTACTGCATTGTTCCACTTTTTAAGTGAAATAAAGACCATGCAGGTAGTTTTCCGTTTGTCCAGACTGTTATAGGGTTCATGATGCTATTTAAAGGAGATGATTAAAGGTTTTGGACATCAGTGTTATATAAGTAACAATGTACAAGTCCATACATGAAATGCAGTTTTATATATTTATTTGTAATTTGCTGCCAGTTTTTCTAAAATTATTTCTACAACTCTTTCTACAACATCTTAATATATCAAAAATGCTATAAGGAAGGACAGGTTTGTGGCTATAACACAACTAATCAACTAATCAAAGAAGCACGTTTAGTAGACATCCCAGCGGCATAAACAGTAAAGAGAGACAGCCAGACAGTTGCAGATAGACAGGTCTCCTTTCCAAATATGACCTGCCTGCCAGTTGCTCTGGTGTTGCTGAGGTCCAGTGTACTTACCAAACAATCTACTGCCTCTGTGTCTCAGGCCCCAGATCGGAGCTCTGAGCCTTGGGCATGAAGATGTTGTGGATGGCTTCCAGAGCTCATTAACCTTGGGCTGAAGGTCTAGAATTAGTTTGGAGACCCAAAGGGCAGTTGGTCAGCATACTATTCTCGGATCCCCTGCTCAGCTATCATTTACTTGCTTCTGAAGTTTAATGTCAAGTCAGTGGATGGAATTCTTAAGATGTTTGTTTCTTTTCTTCTTAAGAATTTTGGGTGCATATTTCTATTACTAGTGTTTTAGCTTCATAAGATGTTAAAAATAATTCGTAATGGATAATATGTACTTTATATAAGGCATCACATAGATATAAGGCATGACATGTATAATTACATATTTTTCAAGATCAGGAATTCCAGACCTCTGGCTCTGAAAGATGGACATGTTTTAACAGGGTGAGGACATGGATTGACTTTTTTTTTTTTTGTAATCAAAGTTTTTATTGAATTTTAGAACATTGAAAGAAACATAAAAAGAAGAAAGAAACATGAAGAAACACACACATGAAAACAGTGAGGGACAGGAACACATTTATAAATTAAATGAATAATTGCACCATAAAACACTTCAGGCCATGAGAAAAATTCCCACAGTTACAATGTTGTAGATATATAAGCATGAAGATTATTCCACTGTTCTGTTAGGACCTCATTTTTGCCGTTTAATCTTCCAAGCATCTTCTTACATGCTGCATTTTCAATCTTTCCACATTTTAAGGGCTGGAGTCCGAGGTTCTTTCCACAGCATTAAAATAAGACGAGTACAGGTCACAAGTCCAGTATTTAATACTCTGAAAGCCCCTTTATCCAACTGTGGCACCTCGCTTCTGTCCCCCAATAAGCACAGTCTTGGTGATTCAGGTACTTTAAACTTTTGCCAACCCCCCATGAATGATAATACACTGTTCCATATTGGAGAGATTCGTGGACACTCCCACAAGGTGTGCAAGAGAGTACCCTTTGCTTCTCGACATTTCCAGCATAGGTCGTCTTTACCTATGCCCATTTTGTAAAGCCTAGATGGAGTGAGATAGTATCTGTTAAGAATTTTATATTGAATAAATTAGCTTTTGGCCTACCTGATATATAGCCCGTTATTGGAAACAATTGTGTCCCAGGTTCCTTCATCAAATATGCAATCAAGATCTCTTTCCCTTATTTTTTTGAGACTTTTACACATACTATTTCTGACCCATGGGCACATAGTATACCATCTTGATGCCTTGCTAAGTATAGGTGGTAATCCCAAAAAACACTATGGGGTTTTTCTTCTGAGGGAACTTCATTCTGTCTTTTATGCAATCTCTAATTTGTAAATATCTCCAAAAGTAACTACTTCCCTCCAGCTTAAACTTTTCAATAAAACCCTTATAGGACCTAAATGTGTCCTCTTCAAATAGGTCGCCAATTATTCTTATATCTTTTTGTAACCATTGAAAATGATTGTTTGCCAATTCTAATTGGATTGACAGAAAAAGATGTCAGCAGGAAGGATGTGTGAAAACAGTAAGAGCGTGTAATTTGGCGATGCTTGGTTTATAAAGTTACTGCTGCTACGTAGGACATACGTAATATCTGCTGAGTTTCTCACTTGCCAGATATGGATGTGTTTTCTCTGTGCTTCCAAATATTCATTTTATAAGTCTGGTGTGGTCTTCTATCATAACACAGTATGTGCAACACAAAACATACAGATCCAGACAGAAGCAAATATCAATAACTTCATTGAAATCCCTATTTTACCTTCATGTCTGCAGTGAGTGGATGTAAACTTTTATTGTCTTCTCTCTTGAGACACTTGAGACAGGAGGTCTGTTTATTATGATTACAGGACACACCTTGCTGGTCCAAACATAAATGTATCCTTTTGAAATTAGTTTAGAAAAATCTATGTTCATTTCTTTTGCACTGAATTTTAAATGTAATTTCAATACTTGAAATGGTAGAGACAATAAAATCGCTATAAATCATAAGTGCATTCAGTTGTGATTCCCAGAAAATAATACCCTAGCTTTAACTCTTTTTTTTTTTTTTTTGCAGTGTGAAATAGTGAAATTTATACAGCCGTTGGGCCTATGAAACATTTGTAACAGCAATACATTGTAGTAACAAACACACAGACGCGCTCAGTCTTGCTTGACTCTCTATCCCGTGCTGATATTTTGTCAGTTTTCCTCTCTAGTTGTACCAGAAATTCAGCAGTCTAAGGTGCAGACTATATCAAAAGCCTTTTTTCATCTGTGTGGAGGATAAAAGGGAAATAAAAGTGGTTTACTTTCAGATGTACTGGTTTTTATAACATATACACTTTCATGCTTTTAAATAACATGGAAATGGTCGTCCTTGATGGATCAGTTATATTGGACATACAGTAGCATTGCGTTCTCCAGCCAAAATGTCCACTCTTTTTTTTTCATGTTTAACCAGCTGTCTAGTTGACTGCAGCATGCTGCTCCTGCCATGTCTGCTGTTGCACGTGTTTGTGTGTTCATCCCAACACATGCGTGTCCATCCTCAGGTGACACATGGTCAACCATGTACAGCGCCATTGCGGCCTTGGCAAAGAGCCTGGCCAGGCAGGAAACTGCAGGGTTCGAAAAGGAACATCCCCTGAGTTCAGCAAAGGTCGGACGGAGGCATCATTAGGTTGACAGAGTCTAAAGCGGGGTCTTGCAGGGTGGGGGAGTTGACTGACGGTTTTTGACTCAAGGACATGTCAGTATCGGAGGTTAATGATAAAGGCAGCCTTGGTATGCCATAGGGGATGCTACTTATCATATTCATACAGAGTGAGGGAGTGTGTGTGCATGTGTGTGTATGTGTGTGTAAGTCAACATTCAGTAGAGTTTTGAAGGCCAATAACAGTTTGATTATGCTTGACTGAAATAGTTTTAAGGCAAATGTAAACATTTTTTGTTCTCTATTATAACATGATGAAGGGAATGGCCATTTACATCTGCATAATTTCAGTTAAAACAAAAAAAACATCTAACAGAAAAAAAAATCACAGAATTAGACAACACTAAAAACATTAATGTTTGTCCAGGCAGTGTGTGTGTGTGTTCTCTGTGTCCCTGTCCTAATTGTCCACATTTGATCAGCACAGTTGTGGTTTCAGGCACTTCCTTGCCCTCCCTACAGCTCCATTTATCACAAGCAGCAATGGAAACACACAGAGGCTCTCTGAGCTTCAAGGTGAATCCTTTCAAATGGCTTGTGTTATGTTACCTTGTTAAATCAGTGCACTTGGTGAGAACGAGCAGCAGCGGAAGTCTCCCCCGACAGGATTTTGCATGTTTCTTTGACATGGAAGTGCATTGGAGGTTGGAAAAACTATTAAAAGAAAGCCTTAGCCGGTCTCTTAAGGTTCAGACTATCATGAGCTTTTCTATTTTCTGCTCTTTATCTATTATTTTCTTTCTAAATATTAAAGAAGTTTGATTGTTTGATTTTTATAGCTAAATTTACTTAGACTTAAGTAAATAGTCCAACTACTCAAGCTATGCACCCCTAAATGCAAGCCATAGTTTATTTTTATTCTTCTAGTCTATTTTTCCTGATATAGTACATATCTTATTGGGCTCAGAGTGCCTCCAGAATATGGTGCAAAACTATGTCGTTTTATTTTGAAAAGACCTCTCTCTTCATTTCAGTCCTGTTTTGCTTCCAGACTTTGCTTCATTTCCCACCTCTGTGAGTAGATGCCCCCCCTTCAATTGCTCTCACCTGTGTTCAATCATCCAATCAATCATTGTTGTGAATATATACACAACCCTGCTTGCCTTTGTTCCTTACCAGACTGGCTTTTTACTCACAGCGGTTAAGCTTTCAAGTCATTCCTGTTGTACCCCTTGTTTGGATGTTTTGTCATGTGGATCCTCATGTGTCACTTCTTGCCTGTGTTTGTTTTGTTTTTTTTGTCCCCTGAAATATTTGGCATGCTCACCGACATCCTGTGTATGACTTCTTTCCTGGTAATAAAGGGTTGGGTTTTTTACATATCTCTGGTGTGATGTTTTGTGGTGCATTTTAAAAAGGTTTTGCTTGCTGGTTTAATACTTGGCTGCTAAAATAGAAATCCATAATTTGTGTGCTCATTTGCTGTTTTTTATGATATTCTGAATAGTTTTTTTTACACAGTAGACATTTTGAATTGTCATGTAGGAAAAGCACTAATGCTACTGCTGACTTGGTTGTGGCTCTTTTCTATTCAAAGTTCTGAGTAAGCCGTGACTTTTAAAGTGAGCCAGCATGAACAATAAGTGAAAAGGATACAACTAAATGGAATTCGGGTATTTAGTAATAATTAATTAAACTACCTAATAGTGGCATGTCATAATGTCTTCTGTGGACATTATAATCATCATAATCTTTTGAAAATTGTAACAGTGGATGTTACAATTCAAAAATCAAAGATCAAAAAGGTCTTAGCAAGCCAGGTGAGGTAGAGTAAAGAGCAACAAAGCCCAAATAGAGAGGAGACTGTGATGGATCAATGACTCAAGCGATGGACTTTCACCCAGTGGACTGAGCTTCTTGATACACGTGAAACCAAAAGTCAGTGCTGACCTATTAATAGATGTATTTTGCTTATTTTCAGCTTTAGTCATGGTTTAACCTGTGCAGTTAAGTGGTTCGAGTTAAAATAAGACAATTTTGCAAAAGCCTATTTCACAAAGGACACCAGATGTGAAAATGCCCTGAAGCTAAACTGTCCCCACGTGCTATGTATTCACATGTTAAGCCATTCTGTTGTTCCATTCTGCATCGGTGTCCCAGTGGGTCACCTATGCAGAGTTCTACCATCAGTGATATTTTTATTTATCCCTGTGATTTTCCCACTTTGACATATTAGATGTAAAAGGAGATGTTAATTTCACGTTTTTTGTGTTGTGATCACAAAACAAATATAAAACAAATATAGCTAAATATTTATAAAATGTTTTGGACAGATATTACATATCGATTGGTATTAGTACCACTGTGGTTCCTTCCTAGCTTTAAATCATTTCTGTGTTTTGATTGAAGTCATGGCAAATTCAAAACTAAGCAGCCCTGAGTCGTGGAACAGGTGGTCCATTTGAATATTTTCCCTCCAAAAGCTATTCTTTCATCACCTTTCCCTAAGCTTGAATTATTTATTCAGAATTAAATGCTGGCAATAAAATTAAAGTTGGTAATATGTTTTGATAATCAATATCCTCAGTTTTAATCCATCTTTGATATTCAGTAAAGGAACCAAAAACATGGGAATTTTAGTATTGCAAGTGTTGACAAAGTTAGAAATGACTTCAGTGTTTTTTTTGTCTGTCTTGAAGCATCTTTGTTTTCATGGAAAATAAAAATCGTACTTTTTAATACTTTGAGTAAATATTCCTAAACCCAAAGCAGATGGTCTCCCTGTTTCACTGTTTAAATAGAAAACATGATTTTCATGAATCTGTTTAAAGTCTGAATTTCTGATGGATTGCAACTGTGTCCCTTCGGGGCCTGATTCTTTGCATAATATGATCAGGCTATGTGATGTTTGCATGAAATATTTTTACCTGTACATCCCTAAGAAGGTCTGGCTTTGCACTTACAGATTGTCATATTGTCTGTCTGTTCATCCTCAGCATGTCGTCCAGGTTTCTACAAGGCATATGCCGGAAACATCAAATGTTCAAAGTGCCCTCCGCATAGTTTCAGCTATGGAGAAGGTTCTGCTATCTGCCGCTGTGAGAAGGGCTTCTTCAGGGCTGAGAAAGATCCTCCAACTATGGCTTGCACACGTGAGTATGCCAGGAAAAAGGGCTCGACACGCAATCTTCACACCATGTGCTTTAACAGTCGGATTAACGCCCTCCACCTTTAGCTTTACAGACAGATGGCGCAAACATCTAAGAGTTTGAAACTGAAAAGAAAAATATAAAACACATTCCAGTGGATTTATTAATAGAACAATGACACCATTAAACATGTGAGCTCACTTTATTACACAACACATTTTAGTCATTCATCTGGAAAGTGGGTGTGATGAAAATAAACCTACCATATATACAATGCTACCACAGAACTTCAGATGTGTGTAGGTGCACAAACTACATCATGTGACTGAAGGACAACCTGGTTCATAGACAGTCTAATCATTGCCAGGATAATGTTACAATGATTAGTACATGCCCACGTGGACATAAATGAGATGTTATTGTTATGAAATTAAAACAGTAGGATGCATTCAGTAACATGCTGCAGTTGCATAAACACTAAAAACAGGTAATTTTAGCCTGTTGCTTGGTGGTTGCCAGGCAACATGATGGCACCATATCATGTGTAATCAAGGTTTTGCTTTGTATACTCCAACTTTTGTGGATATAAATTTGATGTTAATGTTGTGAAATAAAAATGATACCATGCTTTTATGAAGTGTTATAGGTTCATAAATACTAAAAAAGAAGTGGAATTTAATCCATTGCTAGTAAACATGATTACATTGTAATCATGTTGCCTAGCAATGGATTAAATTCAATGTACCTCGACCCTAAGATGTTCGCAGGTGCCCTTTCTGATGTAACCCTGCCATCCAGGCTTTGGGCTGACACTAGATTACTAGCTCATGACCCCCTGATGCTGGGTTTGTGTCTTTTCTGGACTCAAACCAGGAGTCTTTTGCATGTTAACCACTACAGCAAGGATCCGTTTCATGTAGTGTCATAAGATGAGTGAAACTGTAACTTTTTACCACTGTGAGGTGCTGAAAACAAGCTGAAAATGTGCAAAAGCAAACTGGGATAGTACATTATAGCTACATGTGTATAGCTACAGTGATGGTGCTAACCTTTTTTGATGTGATCAAAGTTATGATCACAGACCTGGATTCACTGTCATCATTAATAGGGAGAAAGAAATAGTCATTTTATAATTTGGTGTGATTAAACTTGAAATAATTCATTGTAAATTCACATTAAATATTTCTATACTTGTGTATGCCAGACAGTCTGGTAAGTTATTACTTTGTCTATAGAGCTGGTGGATTACTCCAGCGTTCTTGCAGAATTTGCTGTGGCTGTAAATCCAGTCTCGTCTCCAGGACTTATCTGGTGTGAAACGGAACATTAGAGAGTCTCTGGATGAATTACATGGCTTTTGTTCAGCTGCCTCGTCTTCATTGATGATTCACCGACTGTCATTACGACTTCATATTTGCATTAAATTACAGTTTAACCGGACTAATTCTCCTTTAATTAAAAAGCCATTTAGCTGTCACTGAGATAGACGGGGGCCACGTCTGAGAGCTCTCCAGGGTGGAAGAGTGTATTTGTCTTTTACGGAAAGACAAAGCCAAGTCATTGTGGAGATGCTGTTAGTTTAGATTGTCCTACAGGATGCAATGTTTGCAGGGGAAATCCTCAGAAAGGCTTTTCAGCTCTTCATTTGATGTTTTTATCTCGAAAGTTAGACCCAGATGATTCAATGTACACATTTAAACCTGTACGCTTTTCAGTTCGAGGTCTCTTTGTCAGAGAACTACTTGAAACTACTTGAAAACTTATCTTAGGCGTGAATAGTATTCTTACCTATACTTATACCTATACTTACCTAGACTTACCTATATATTACAAAAAGTCCTAAAACCATAAGCTAATTAAATAAGTGATAAGATCAAGCATCTTAAACTCTTTACCTTCAAAATATGAAGCCATGACTCCAGTGGGCATATTTCTATTTGCAGCATTTATTAACCACATGGACAGAAAGTAAGTTCAATTTGTTTAACAAATGAATATGTGTATACCTACTGAAGACAACTAGACACCTTCCTCAGTATACAACATTGTAATTTAGTGCCTTGTTCAATGGCTTGTCAGCTTTTGTTAATTTGTTTTTTAACAGTATCTCTGCTCCCAGTACAAATGCAGTGTAAAAAGGCCTCGTGTGGGTGTGACAAACTTACAAACTAAGAGGAGTAGGCTGGTGTACCACATTTACTTTTACAATCTGTGAGCTGTGTTTACTCACATAATGCATTTTAATCAGGGACGTGTATTCCAAAACATAAAGTGTTTGCTTGATGTTGAAGACAATAGAGATTAAAGACCAAGCGCCTTAGAGGAAGACAATGGTAGAAAGGAAGAAAGAGAAGAAATAACAGGAGGGGAGATAAAGGTAAAGGAAAAGTGTAAAGGCTGGATGGAGTAGACAGTGAAGAGAGAAAGGAAGGAGGTGGTGATACCAATCTCCCCCTAGAATAGGAGTTGATTGATGGCAGTGGGGTTGCTCTGCAGGAGGGGAGGTGGGTGGATTCTCCTCGATGGTGAGAATAGAGAAGGTGAGATAATGGCCGATATAGGCAGAAAGAGATAAAGGGAGAGAATGGACACACGCTGACAGAAGTGGAGGAGCAGTAGGAGGAGCTTTCCTGTCTGCTGAGATTTTAGCAACGGTGTGGAGAGAGGGATGGTGGAGGAGAGGGAAACATCCCATTGTCCTGGCAGACAGTGAGCTTGGCAGGACGGGGAGTGTTCAAATCCCCCAGGCCTTTTAACTCCACCCTGTTGACAGCTGGCTGCCTGCTATTGCACAATGCTTATCCTGACACACAAACACGCGCATCCAGGGAGCACAAGAATACCTTAGCAAAGTGAAATGTGAGGGCGGTAGTTAGGCTGCTTACTGCACAGGTGAGGAATGCATTATAGAGTCAATACAGCAGAATGTTAAGATACCTGTGTGACATATTTTTGCAATACAGAAACATTTAGTGTTAGGTTTCTAGACCACAAACTGGCTGTCACAAATGCAAAAATACTCAAAGTTTTTAAGATTTAGTTTATCTGCAGGGGTGGACCTCAGATGAGTAGAGTGGATTGACTCCAGGAGGCTGATGCTGGAGGAGACGGTGGAAAGTGGCAGGCAGGGTGTGGAGCTGGAGGTGGTTGGTAGTGGCTGGCAGAATTGAAGTTGAGGACAAATTGTTAAAGATCGGGGTTAACTGGTAGCCCGCCGACACATGCTGGAGGTCGGGAGCACAAAGACAACATGTAATTAGCTCACTGGAGTTTCAACAAGGAGCCTGAATGCTATCTACTGCAGTAGTTTAGCTGACAATCTGGCAACGGGCGGAAAGTATATATATATATATATATATATATATATAAATATATATATATATATACATATATATATATACTGCAGGTAGTTAATTGACTAATGAGACACAATGTTTTGTACACCTTGTTAGAAAGCCACGCCTCCAGAGATTTACACAGAGACAAACAGAGGGACAGAAAAAGGGAAAGGACGTAGGGAAAATACAAGGCAATGGTAAGCCAGTACTAAAAGCATGAGAGGACCATGACATTCAGAGCTGCTTTTAACCTCAGATGGCAAAAAAAAAATCCCCAAAAACCTCTCAGATGGCAATTTGAGGTGATGTTTCCTGTACAGTAACAGGAAAACATTCTAACATTGGTGTGCATGATTTACAATTGTCTCTTCCTTTCCTCATAGTGCAACACAATGAGAAGGACTACATGATTGAATTAAGTATTTCCAAATTCAGCAACAGAATAAGATTTAGGTGATTCCACCTATAGCATCATTGTTAAACATAGCACCATATCAAGGCTGGTGATAGAATGCAGTCTCCAGTGTCTAGACTGTGGCTGATGGACACTCAGTTTGTCTCAATAACATGGTAGGGTAGTGTGAAACTGTGGCTATGGGTCTGCGACACAAAATTAGAGAAATGCAGTTATATTATCAATATTATTTCAAAAATATTATAGAAGGAAAACATTCTGAAAACTCATTTGGCAGAAACGGTGATATTAGAATGTATGTAGTCACATAAACTAACCGAAGTGCATTTATAGCTAGTTAATGCATGTGGTTATACTGTATTTCTGAATTTCTTTAGCTTATGACGGTAGGTGACTAGACAAACTTTGACTATACAGCAGTGCCCTTAACTTTACTAAATTATTTATTATAATGATAACTGTTTTCTATCTCTCAGTGAACCAAAACAGGTTGTTTTTATACCTGAACCCACCAACTCTTAACCCTAACTCTGTTAAAGTCAAATTTGTTTTTATTTGTAACATCACTGACCTTTATATGCTGCTGTACACCAACAGTGTATTTTGTTATTTAATTTGGTGCTTTGCTGATTTGTCTCTCAATACGCTAAATTGTGGGATGTTGGAATTCAACACAGCAAATCATCTAAAAGAGACCAGAAACTGTGTGCAATAGTGTAAAGACAAACGTATTAGTAATAGTATGGTGCTGCTAGCAATAAAATGGTAATATCTGTGCATTTTAATTTTTATATACTGACTTGTGTTAGTAACCACGTGACAATGTAATATTATTGGGCTTTAACATATTAGGATACTACTGCTATATTATAATGGTGGAATTAATCCAAACCTGTGACCCCAGCATTCCTCCCTGTTTGAAGGTAACAGTGTAAATACTATTTTTAATGTTGTGGCTTATTACCTGGAAACACCCGTGCTAGTTTATTTGTAATAATCAGGAATCAGGGCTGCAAAATGCAGAACTCTGTGTTTCTATCTAATTCCATATTAGTAACCTATTAAAGTAAACTTGAAGCACTGTGATAATCATCTGAAAACTTCAGATAGCTTCTGTATCTTGTTATGTTACTATTACACATTATTACTGAGATGTAATAGAAAGTGCTACCCATATGTCTTCTGAAATATAATTTTAATTATCTTATTTTAATTGTGTCATTTTTGTTCATTTGCAGGCCCCCCATCTCCTCCACGAAATTTGATCTTTAACCTGAACGACACCTGTCTGATGCTGGAGTGGTCGCCCCCAGCGACATGGGCGGTCGCAGGGACGTAACCTACAACGTTCAGTGTAAACGTTGCGGCCCTGAGCCCGACCAGTGCCAGCTGTGTGAGGACGAGCTTCGTTTCTTGCCTGGGCCGTTAGGCTTGACCAACGCCACTGTCACCGTCATGGACTTCTCTGCACATGCCAACTACACCTTTGAGATTGAGTCACTTAATGGTGTGTCAGACATGAGCTCCTTCCCTCGACAGGTGGCCATCATCACTGTCAGCACTGATCAGGGTGGTGAGTATTACTTTTGTTGAATATGTTATTTTTCATTTGCTAAAACAAAACTTGTTTTAAAAAAAACTTGTGGATTCTGCTTTGTTTGTTCAAAACTAAATAAACTTTCCCAATATGCCTAATCATATCACAGCAGAGAGTTAATGATAAGTCAGTGCTGGTTGGTGTTACTTTCACAGTACCATTAGCCTCTAGCTGTTGCCAGATACGTTGTGGATGATGTTGTGTGTGTTTATGATGATACATATAAATGAAAGCTGCAATGATAGACGGCTTAGCTATCAATTAATCTCCTTATTTGTGTGACTTTATGTGGTTAGAAATGTATTAATACCGCTCCAGTATCATGCTACATATGTTAAATGAATGAAGGTTAACCTGATTTTTGCAATTTTTTTATGGTAGGTAGACCATGAACAAGTGAAAAACTCATTACTTTTTGGCAGGGATATAACCGCCATAGGGCAAGAGTATTTCATGTTTGTTTTCGTAACTCGTGACCCCCAGAGGATTTGTTCACTTAACAAGTATTTATAGAACTGTGAGGAGATCATCCCGTGTTTTTAAAGGTACTCTGTGACCTCTACCAGCATTATAGAGCAATACTTTTATGAGTGGTTTACTGCTCATAAATCCACATGACTCAGTGCTAATGCCTGCCAATGACATTTTGTTCTACTTAAAGGTGGAAGTAATGCACCAAGAAATATGTCAGTGTGCCAACAAAGGCAGGAAAGAAGAAAATTGGTTTTGGAAATGTATTCACGTTTCATATACTAAAACAGTACAGAGCATTTTAGTGAAAAAACACTGACGGTAAACAGCTTTTTTGTTTATTTACTCTTCCTGGCTTTTTTTTTTTCTTTCAGTGCTTATGCAAATGTCACCCGTTCCTTAATAAGTTTTGCATCTCAGTTTTGTTTTTGTTTTTTTTTAAAAGAACCAGGAAAGGATTTTTATTATTTTAAGGTCATTCTGTTTTCCTATTATTATTTGTGAAACTTCTATACTGAATACATGATTGAACTGGAGTCACATTTCAGGCAAACATCCACTCACAATTTGATGGCATCTCTTTTATAGATGGTAGTAGTAATTTAGCATTGGAACAAATCATTGGTTGTGAATGTTACTCACAGAATTTCTCACCCCATCTTTGAGCCCTTACTGTCACAGAACTTAATCTGCTAATTATTTGATCATCTTAAACCAGTCAGAGTGACTATGTACTTTGGAGCTGTGGTCAAGAAGGTCTGTTCTAAGTACACATCTTTGTTACAGTTATCAGTTTATTGTGTTATTGAGGCCTTGGTGGAGGTTTGTGCATTCTTGTAAAAATTAAATACTTTCCACGTTGGTTCCCTTTTGATGCAGTTGGTAAAGAAAGACATGCCTGGAGTTATGACACTAAGGTAAATGTCCCTCTAGTATTTGTAGGTTTGTACCCTTAAACACGGCTATAAATGATGGCAGAGGTTCAAGGACTTATTGTCTTCACCTATTTACCTCAAATAGGGTATTCATGCTGAAAGGCCCATTATTCCTTTGGGACATTCTCTAGTGTATTGCATGCTTATGCTTTTAATTTCTAATTTGTAAATATTGTTTTCTGCCTCCTCCCTTGACCATTTTCCTCAGCCCCTTTTTTCTTGTTGGTTGTTTGTCCCCCTCCTTCTCTCCCTGTGGTTTCCTATATTCAAGGATGCTTGGGGTTTTTTTTGTTGTTTTTTTTTTTTTGGGGGGGGGGTCTTCTTTGTTCTCTCCTCTTTCTTTCTCTCCTTCCCTCCTTTCTGCTGCTGCTAAGGGAGGCTGAGGGAAATACATTTTCTCATACAGCCAAAACACATTAAATGCATTATTCTGTGTCACTGGGGACAACTCTATCCTTTACCGGCACCTCAATGTTACACGCAGTGTTTTTATTTCATTAAGATGCCCAGTTTAGCACATAGTTGTGGCAGGTCCCTGGGCTGTGCACAAGACCTATTTCAACACTAACATACACAGCTGCAGCTATTTAAAATGCTCAAGGGAAAAGGTAGATTTATGGCCCTCAGCCAGTGATAAGCAGACTGATGATGTATTTTACCACTATCTCCTTGACAGAAACTAGAGTTTGGTCAGTGAGTCAATACTCTGTGTCATTTATTTTAATGGTAATCATGGTAGGTTATTGATTGCATTGCTAGTTGCGGCTATAATACCATAGTGTGCCATCCAGTACCATAGATGCAGCAGGTGACATGTTATCAGCAGCAGCAAGTAATGAATGATAAATCTTTTTAAGTTTATGTTGTTTGGATATCAGCTCATCACTGGTACATGGCACTTCTAGCTAAGTACTATTAGTTAAAAGTAATAAATCTTGGGGTGTTGTTTCAGCTCACCTGGTGACCACACGTCTTGGAGCTGAAATGCAGTGGCCTGGGTTCAAATCTGACCTCGGGCCCTTTGCTGCATGTCTTCCCCCATTCTTTCTCCCTGCTTTCCTCTCTACTCTCCACTACCACGCTATGCAACAAAAACAAAAATGCCCAAAAAATAATCTTGGAAGAAAAAAAAGTAATAAGCCTCAGGTTTACCAGAACCATCTGAGATTTTTAGATATTACTGAGCTACCTTACAGTGCTGGCAATGGCGTAATGTACAAAATCTCTAAAGTATTGTTAAAAAAAATGGCTTACTTTACACAGTGTAGGTTTTCCCGCTGTGCTTGCCATGATTGGACAAGCCTGTTTAGAACCTCTGGAAGAAGGTATACTCAACATCTCATTTACAAAAATTGTTTCCCCACATGCCAACGATTCAAACAAACTGTTTCAGGATTCATCAGGTTTGTTCCTGTATTAGTGTCAGACCTACAGTGCTTGTTTGCCTGGTTCCTGGTTGAGTTTAGCCAAAAGGATAGCTGTGTTTTTCTTTTCTTGTTGCAGTTTTTTGGGGGGTTGGGGGTGTGGGGGTTGTTCGTTTTTTGTTTCCTAATAATTAATTGTGTTGGTTTCAAATTCATCACCTTGACTCAGTTTGTATGACTTTTAAGCATCTATAACTGTGAGTAAAAGGAGCGCAGACATTTTCATACTTTGCTTACCAGAAGGTGTAATATCTTCTTTTCACACCTCAGCAAGAATAGAAGTGGTGCAAGATGATTCATGCGTACAATCACTACTAAGCAATAGTGCACATAGTACCTAAGGTATCAAAGATTATTCTTAGGTAAATATTGTTTGTCCCCCTCCCCTCACAACCCTGAGAAGGATATGTGGAAGAAGATGGATGGATATTTTTGTAATACTTTCAAATATATATTTTAAAATTTACATTTTAGTGTAATGCTGAGTAGGCTTTAAGGATGTAAGTTAGCAAAATTTAATGCAGTCATGCAAACAATATTTTTGACTAAATATTGAGATATATCATTTGTTCCTTTTGTGAAATAATTTCCCTACAAAGGTCATCTAAAACAATTTGGCCTAATCCTCAATTTTGTTTCCCACATTGAGTCCTAAAAATATGCATTTATAGATACTTACTGAAGCAAAGTAAGTGGCTTTCTTACATTTAAAGTATAAGTTCATTTGTAGACCCATTTCGTTAAAGTTAATGTGATGGATGCGGAATATCAGTGGTTGGAATATTGACCATAAAATGTATAGTGAATAGTGACCAGGTGATGTGGCCATTCATATACCTCCACACTGTTACTTACAGTAAATGTAGTGAAATGACACTGAGTTTTAGAGCACATTAACACATACTATTTTAGTCATGGTTACATGAAAATGCAAATCCCTTTCCTAATCTGTCATCTGAATCATGTAAAACTGATGTTTCTGCACTTGTCTTATGAGAATCTCCTGCAGTAAGTACAAGAAACTCTTCAACTAATGCAACGCACTGTGAAACCAAGTGTTACATTTGTGGAGCCTTTAGATAAAAGCACCCTTATTATTTGATATTAATCTTTCTCTGCATAAATAATTTTGCTTTTTTTTGAACAAAAGAACATGCGTCCAGTTTTAAACCTTACAGTTTTTCCTTTACAAATACCGAAAGCCGCTACGGGACACTAGAAGAGGAATTGGGTTAATCTGCCAGACACACTGATTAAGAATGGCAATTATCTCAAAGTCAGCAATAGAAAAACTGCAGAGGCTTTCGACAAAGTTGAAAGAGTGCACATGGTCAGCATATGCATTCACGTCAAAAATAACCATGCAAACCTTCTTAAGAAAATGAAAACCTGCATGCGGCAGTGATATGCATACATGCTTTGGCACATATGCCTCCCCTGACTCATCCACCTAAACCTCTGTGTGATGGGCTTGTTTGGAAAGGTGCACAGAAAATTCCAACACCATTAGCATAGAGTTGCCATCAGCAGAATTGAGAGAGCCATGTGAATTTCTGTGTGTTGTGAGGAATATCAAGAGTCCCCTGTAATAATTTACTCTGGCCACAAATAGATTAAACTCTGTCATTAAAATGCTGATGGCTGTTTTGGTAAATGGCTTACGCCAGTGAAGTTAGTATATGATTTGTTGTGCTTATGATGGGCTGCTTTGTGATAAAACACAAACACACACATATGTGCACATGCACACTGGCATAAATACATTTAAATACTGTACAGATGCATGAGGGAAATGGAGAAACCATATAGGCCTGTGATCATTTCCTATCAGCCATAACCTTTTCAATATTTAGTGACTGATTCAGTGAAGCTGACCTGATATATGCACTCCCATAAGGCTTTGTAACTCACACACAGGCACTGAGATTCTGGAGAGTTAGAACCCCACTTCTTAAAATCTTCTGACAGTGTATAAAATGTAAATAAAAACAGAACATGATGATTGCAAATAATTGAAAGCTTATTTTGCCTTTAAAATTTTACAAAAAGAAATATCAGCTGTAGGAACTGAAGTATACTAGGGTTTTTTGTTTGTTTATTTCTTTTAATATACATAGTTATATGAAAGACTGCATGGACAAATAGCCTAACCTTTTAAGGATAGGGGTTCTCAATGTAAAATTGCTAAAAATTTTGACATTCATCATCTACAGTAAATAATGCCTTTAAAAGAATCAAAGAAAAAATATACACAAAGACAGAACGAGGTCAAAACTGATATTAAATGGCCATGAGCTTCATTCTCTCAGCCAGCCGCGTCTAAAATGACTCGTTTTTGCAGTGCATACCACTGCATGGGCTCAGGAACATTTCCACTGTCAGTACACACAAGTTAAAACTCTTCCAGGCACACTAAAAAAACACACACACACACAGAAACAATCTCTGCCTTCCCCGAGCTTGAGCTTGTTTAAGATAGACTGCGGCTAGATGAAAAAGACTATCAAGCGGTCTGATTAATTTAAAATTGAACTCACGAATGCTGAATTTGTCGGGCTAAAAAGGAGAGGGAAAGGCCACACACATTTTAAATGCATGCACCATAAGTACTAAACAATACATACCAATCTTTGAGCCATATGTTCTGCCATCAAGAGAAAGTCTTCTTCAGCAAGAGCATACAAAACCACATTCTGCGTCCACTACAATGATGTAACAGTGTCTTGGTCCTAAAGTAATTTGCTTCCACTCCATGCCTAAGGAAATTTGCCTAATTATGAAACAAAATATAAGACAAAGGAGTTTCACCAACTGAACTCTTATTTTCAGCAAAAATATCAGAATATCATGCTTTTAAAACTGCAAGAATATGACTCCATAGTTCCCAAACACTGTTGATGTACCACTGTGGTGCATACCATGGTGATAAACATGCCCCAGTCATGATTCTTTTGAAATATGTTGCTCCCATCAGTTTCAAAATAGGTAAATTAATTAAGTCATTTTAAAAAAGTTTTTTAAAAAACCGTTGTCTCACTGTACTAACTGTACTACTTTCATTTAGATCTTGGGTTTAAAGCATTTGCAAATTATTATTATATATATATTTTTAAAAAGGCTGTAAAATGCGTAATGATTAACAGCAGGAGAGGGACATGGCCTATTAGGAGGAACATTCATTAATTCATGAGACATTATAAGCACATTTATGGTTCTTTATGTCCACATGAGGAGGATGCCACTGCTGTGACCTGGGTGCCTTAATAATTTTCAATCAGCATAATTACAGAAAATCCAACGGAATCCACCAGTAAACATGGTTGACTCCCACAGAAAGATCTCCCAAAGTGGGTGACTGGGTCAAAAGGAAAAGAGAAATGAGCAAGAAGCTAGAGGGCATGTGACAGCTGGGTGAGGATGTAGAGGTTAAGTGAGAGAAGTGAAATCGGGCGGTAAGCCTGTGAGGTAAGCCTGAGAGAGAGGTGTTACAGTATGAATGTGGAAAGCAGGAAAAGAGTGGTACGGAGACAAATGAAGTGACGCATAAAAGGAAGAGGAAAGAAAGAAAGAAGATGAAAATGAAAAGCAGAGTGTGAGAAGATGATTGAGTGAGGAGAGGATCGAAAGAGCAAAGAAGGGGGTGGCAAAGTGAAGAAGAGGGTAAATTAGCTGACACCAAATGTGGCCAGAGGATAAAGAGAGTGCAGGGAAGACACACACACACACACACACACACACACACACACACACTGTAAGTGCACTCTTTTTTTTCTGCGTGTTTCTAAGTGTGTTTTTTAAAACACCTCAAAAAAAAAAAACATCTGAGTGTCCATGGCAACTATTGCAATTTATATGACAAGTTATTTCTGTGACAAATGCTTTCAGAAAGGAATGTGCTTACTTCTTTATGGCCTGGCCTGAAGCTCATTATGCTCTTCCTGCCTGGTATGCCTGGGTAGATTTTGTATAATCCTACTAATAGACAAATAGGAAGATAAACATAACCTCTCGGTGTACATACAGTAATTTTAATTACATTGTGTAGGCTCAATCTGCAGGTTTGTTGTAATGTTAGTTACAAGATTCTACAAATTTCATGGGGGTTTACATATCATTAGGTAGAGAATAGACACCATCCATTTTCTATCACTTATCTGGGTCTGGTTCAGGGGGCAGCAGTCAAAGCAGAGAAGCACCGGGCTCTCTTGCTCTCTCTACCAGCTCCAGCTTTTCCACTGAGATGTTCCTAAGCCAGCTGAGAGACATAATCTCTCCAGTGTGTCCTGGGTCTGCCCTGGGTTCTCCTCCAGTAGGACATGAATATAATACCTCAGCTTGGAGAGGTGTACTGTACCTTGAACCACCTCAATTAGCTCCTTCTGGTGCAAGAGACCAGTGGCTTTACTCTGAGCACTTTCTGAATGATTGAGTTCTTCCCTCTATCTCTGAACCTGAGCTCAGACACCCTTCAGAGGAAGCTAATTGCCACCACTTGCATCCTCAATCTTATTCTCTTGGTCACTGGTCAGCTAGGAATTAAAATTAACCAGTAAAATCAACAGCTTTGCCTTCAGGGTCACATCTCTCTTCACTACAACAGACCATCAGTACAGTGTCTGCATCACTACAGATACTCGACCAATCCATTTAGCATTTCTTCCACTGCACCCTTCCCACACCTATGAACAAGACCCTGAGATACTTGAAGTTCACTTGGGGCAGCAACCCAACTGCGAGAGGGCATTCTGCCCTTTTCCAGCTGAGAATCATGGCCTTAGATTTGGAGATGTAAAAACTCATCTCATTTACATCATTTACAGACACTACCGCACCTAACCACAAAAAATAAAATAAAATAACAATATGAACAGTGTGAAAATACAGTAAAGAGACACTCAATCAGCATGGATCCTGGTTTAAGCGTGACAGCTACTAAAAAGCAGCACTGCTGAGAATTTTATTAAATATTGGAAGTTTACATCTGCAAGCTTCAAAGCCACTTAGCAAGTTGCCTTGAAAGTTCAGCTGTTTATTATAAATGTGAATTAAGATTCTGTGAATCATAGACAGTCGAGGTGCTCAACACTGTTAAATTCCTGTTTCTGTGCAAATAAGTCTATGCACGTAGCATGGGTGTATTTGTAAACTATTGTGCATATGTCTGCACAGTAAATGGATGAGGGATTGCAGCTGTTTTGTAGATTAAACTGAGAAACTGAGAGGAAGTGGACAGGTGGATTAATGCAAAAAGAAAAGCAGAGGAGGAAGTGGAAGCGAAGAAGGAAATGGCCTAGAAACAGGAGAGTTTGTTTAATCACAGGAAGCAGCTGGGTAATTGTGTATGTCACCAAAAGCAATCAGAGACAGATCAGATTCTCAGTTGCAGTGACGCATCAGAGCTTTCTTACAGCAACTTGATAGAGTCTAATCACACAATCTTTTGTAGATGAAAAGCTGGTGGGCATAGCTAACAATTTCAGATCTGCATGATGATATGCAATGATGGAGGAGCTTGGAAGAGGAAAGCTGCTCATTGACTTGGTACTGACTGTGTCCACATCATTTTCTTTTGAAAATCCACGTCTGCAAAGCCAAAGTTGACATGACAGTGTGTCTGACAGTGTAGACACACTAAATTGTGCATGACTTCAGAATTAATGGTATGTTTTATTTAATGTGATTGCCGTGCCAGAACTGAATGAATGCTGGTTTGTCCATGAGCTGCATCTCTAACTCACTTTCAACAGTTGCCCACATTCACCACATGCTTCTGCCAACACTGTACACAATGTGAGATTTGACTGAAGACTGAATTCTTTTCAGGATGTGTTTACCTAGCACACAACCTCACTACCTTAATGCATATATAAATGTGAAGTTGTGCAGAATAGACTGAGGTAGTTAAGGTAAAGATATAGAGATTATGGATTATGATTCCATAATATATGTTTCATAAGGTATTTAAATCACACACAATTTGCATTCTTGCTGCTGCAGCTTGTTGATGACAGACGTAATAACGTTAGATGTAATAACAATAAGCCTCTTTGCTTTATGTAACTAAAACCTGTGAGTGAAAGTGAGAGGACTTGTGCTGAGCCCTCCATTTCAGGCAGATATTCCATACTCCTGGCATTCTTTCTATGAATGTCATATGAAGGCAATATCTTTAATATGGTCATCTTAGGCACACAACTGTGGCTTTGTGCACGGCAGCTTCATATCCCTGCTGTTAAAGCCTTCGGTTTGCGAGGTGCAAAGAAAGTTGGCTAAAATGGCTCATTTCAGAGAGGGAGCTTGCACCAAGGCCCAGTAATGAATAAATAAGGATTATTTTAAATGGTGTATAATGCAAATCTAGGAGAGTCCAAGAATAAAAATATGAACACTGGAAAGGGGCTTAATATACTCCGTTTACAAAGTAAAAGGCTGGCCCCAAACCAAACTCTTTCTATAATGGGTTAAAAACCTCAGAGGGCTATTAAATGTAGAAAATAATTTAAGATAAATTCTGAATGCAGTAGAGAGCAAGAGTATGATGGATAACATTTGCTCTAATGAGTTCCAAGTTTGTTTCCTCTTGCATCTCATTTCCCGCAATTACGTATTAGTATCCTTAACCTCGACAGCAATACGTAACTGAACCGAGCAGAGGACATAACAC